>JBBPBX010035501.1:7577-32026 GCA_038048925.1 Garcialebias charrua
CCGTGCCACTGTCGACCAGACACACACACACACACACACATACACACACACACATACACAGCGCCGCTGCAGAGACGGGGGAGAAAAAAGCGAAACCAGCTTATTCAGTCGTTTCATGTCATTTTTTATTTAAACTGCCTGTTGACTGCGGGCGCACTGTCATCTGTGTTCTGAGTGTGGATCATCGCGCGTCTTGCAGTTAGTCTGCTCGGCTCAGATCCCGGGGCTGATGAACTGTGGTGGGTCGGGGGGATCAAAGGCGAGTCAAACCGCGTTTGTGTGTTTTCTGAATGCCTGTTGGAGGCACACACACACACACACACACTGCAGAGAGGGGGAAAAAAAAGCGAAACCAGCTTATACAGTTGTTTCATGTCATTTTTAATATAAACTGCCTGTTGACTGTGGGCGCTCACTGATGTCATCTGTATTCTGTGTGGGTCTGCGCTCAGATCCGGGGCTGACACTATGATCAAAGGCGAGTCAATTTTAATTCGCCAAACGCGTTTGTGTGTTTTCTGACGCATAAAAGCCGGAATGAATGGACACTTCCTGCTCGCGGTGGCAGGAAACTATATCCTTATATGGTGTTTTGAGGGGTGGGAATTATGTAAATAACCTTCGGCAGGAAACTATATCCTTATATGGTGTTTTGAGGGGTGGGAATTATGTAAATAACCTTCCTGCGAGCACGCGCAGGTGAGTAGAACAGGTGGGATCCATCAACTTTAAGCAGCCCGTTTACACGCTTTTCCTGTGGATAGAAGACTTTGTTGGATCTGACGTGGCATGTTCGTACGAACGCTTCGTACGAACAAAAGTAGGAGACAGTTAGGATAAAAATACGAACATTTTCGTGCATGAGGCCTGTTAGCAAAATGTTCTGCTGTATTTGACTTGCTGCTGTTGTTTGTTGATCTGTTGATTTTGCTTGATACAATCTTTCCTATTTATGTCCTCATTAAATTAGGTTAGTAAATGACTTTTACCTGAAGCATGTTAAAAAAAATTACAAAATCTTTTCGGGGAGGGGGCGGGGGGGGCGGGGGCGGCGCAAAGTTTGTCACCCTTTTCATCCCTTCTGAGTTTGCAGGTATGGTAGAGGCAACAAAAGGGATATTTTGATTATTAAAATAGCAGCCCCTCTAGCCTTTGCACTGAAGTTAGAATGAAAATACTGCCCAGTCCAACATTTCCTCAGTCGCCAGTGATCCTAATCCCTCAAATGAGTTTCCTGTAGGAAAATTACCCCAGACCTGAGCTGTTTCAAACGTGAAAAGACCTTTTTGCATTTTACTAGATGATTTAGCCCCTTCACATTCCAACTAATGAACGTAAGATTATTATTCGTCTACTATCAACTGTACAAAAAAACAACAACACATATTTGACAATGAGTAGGCATAGGGGAGAAAAATAAAATAAATAAATTGAAGGGGGAAAAAAAAAGGATTCTGCCATCTTAAAAACTCTCAAAACAAAAAACAGGTTGCAAAAAACAACCACTAAAACACCATTACTCCAACTTGTCATTCATTAATATAACTCCTTTACTAAGGCTTTTATCCTGCACAAAAATTACAGTAAACCCCTGTATAACTTAGAGCAGATACAAACAGCCAATATGAAACACAAAGTAAACAAAGCAATAAACCAACTGCTAAACAGCAGCAGTCATCAAACAGCAGTCATCAAACAGAAGCAAAGTCGAGGACAGTCAATTATATACAGTATCAGTAAACTCATGCTGATTTACCGTAAACATCCCGTCTCACGATGATGAGCGCTGGTCCTCCTCTAAAGACCGGACAAAGTCAGTAGCCTCAGAGACTGATGATAACCACCGTTTCTCACCGCTCAGGAGTGTGACGCGCAGCTTTGCTGGGAAAAGAAGTGATGGCCGGAATCCCTTCTTGTAAAGTTGAGCCATGACATCACGATATTCAGCCATGACATCACGATATTCAGCCATGACATCACGATATTCAGATTTCTTAAATAAACCCAGAGTTGAACCTGCTCATCGAGTTGACAGTGAAGTCCTCTGTTGACCAGAGGACTCTAGAGTCAACCAGGAGTCCGTCTGTCTGACAGCTGAAGCTTGGAGCAAATGTTTCAACAGGACAGTGATTTCTAATCTACTATAAAATGACTGGAAAAAAAGAATCAAGGTGTTCGAAAGGTTCAAAGTTCAGCAAGATGGGATTTTCAGAGAGCTGTGCAGAATGTTGTAAAGAAGAGTGGGTCAAAATCTCTTCATTACAGCTGAGACTGATAGCGTACCACAGAAGACAAATAGTTCAGCTTCAACCTGAAACAGGTGGTTCTACAAGATGCAGAATCATCTGGAGCCTTTAGTTGTCACACTCCACACACTTTCTGCATTATGAGTTGTGTCAAACAAATAATGGTGCAGTGTAAAATGTCATGGTGCTCCTCTGAGTCTGGATTGATGATTTAACCAGTAAAATCTGCCTCTCCCTTTTAGGTCCATGAGTCCAAGGTAGCCATTGAGGAGGGGCTGCTTTCTGAGAGGATCAATGGACTTGACAAAACCACCTCGAGCAAAGACTTGTAAAACTGATCCTTCTGAGCTTGTGTGGAGTTACTGAAGTTCAGTGTGCTGTTCAAATCCTCAAACAGCTCACTGGTTTCTTCAAGTACCTTAAACAGATAAGGAAGGTGTTTGCACCTTTACTCAACTCGACTGACTTCACCGATGAAGAGGTGCAGCTGCTTCTTCCACTTCTGCAGCCAGTGCTTCTTTATTTATGACTGTCTTAAAGATGATTGAACGAGTACTGTACTTTTTCTTTTACTGTAGTACAAATATTTGATTGATGACAAAAAGCTTAGAGATGTTGATGACAGGTGAAGGATGTAGGCTCCTGCTACTGCATGCGATCAACTCAAGGATGAAGGAAAACAGAAGTGGGTCTTTTTTTAAGATTGCAATGTTTAAGAAAAAAAAAACGATGACTTGACAAGAACCAATTTAAATTTGAAAATGGGACTAAACGATAAACAAGACATTTAAGATGAAATCAGGGTTTATGTAAAGTTTTAACAGGTGAAGTAGAAAAATGTGCAGCACTGCATATGATGAAAGACTGAAATCCTCGGAGCCAATGTGAGCATGAGCTTTCAAAGGAACAGGAATGTTTCTTGCTGTAAGCCTGACTTGGCTCTGCTTAAAATGAAGTTCAGTCACTGCCCGTTTGGTTTCTTCACAACTATCAATCTCCAGCCTTTAAAATCAGAAGGGATCCAGAGCTTTGTAACAGTGGTACCTCACTGGGCTGCGATTCTTGGACTACGAGTGACGTGGAGAGAACAGGAGTGAAGTTTCTGTTCCAGTCTCACTGAAATCTGTTGGTGACCAGCAAACCTTTGAAAATCATACATGTTTTTAGTATGCATTGTTCTATTCTGATGGATGTGAGCGGGAAGGAGCTCTTAGCAGTCCGTCTTACAGTAGATCTGAAGAAACTGACGTCTGCTTGGACTTGGGTTTCTCTGTCCTCCTGGGCAGCAGGACCATCTGAATGTTGGGTAGAACTCCTCCCTGAGCGATGGTCACTCCTCCCTGAGCGATGGTCACTCCTCCCTGAGTGATGGTCACTCCTCCCTGAGCGATGGTCACTCCTCCCTGAGTGATGGTCACTCCTCCCAGCAGCTTGTTCAGCTCCTCGTTGTTGCAGATGTCGGGGGATGATCCTGGTCTTGTTGTCATGAGCCGTGCTAACAGTTCAATATCTGGACTCCTTTGTTTTTGCTACTCTTTAAATCTATCTGCTCGGATGCTCAGAAAGCCTGGCAGGAAGACACGAGTCAGGGATTTGATCCTGCAGCCATGTCGCAGTGAAACACAACTCTGCATTTCCCATACTCTGGATGGGTCCTTGTTAGGGCTTGGAGTTCATCCAACTTGTTTCCTAGCTGTAGTTAAGATCTTACTTGAGCTTTGAGGTGGTAATTAGCTGCTCCCGGTTGTAAAAAACAAACATGGTTACACATCACAAACATCCAAAAGTAAAAAGGTTTCAGTAAAAAATCCTTCCAGCTGAACAGCATCTGATACCAGAGGAAGTAGTCGTCTTAAAAAGTGATTTACTTGTGGAATACAAGAGGAATACAGAGCTACTCCAACATGCAGACACCTTGAACTTCCATCAAAAACCCACCTCTGTACCTGCATGGCAGCTGCCTCCATGTCTATCATTGAATTTATTTGAGTACACTTGCAAATAAAGATATACAGATTTAGACAAGTTCTTATTCTTATAGTTTATTAGTTAGTTTTTAAGACTTTGATCATCAGTTTTGACCAGTGCATGTGTCAGATACAGGCCCTGTGATGATGCTGTAACTTTTGAAGGAAAATTTCCCCCAACGTTCTTTGAACATGTGCTACATTCAGGTGAAAAGACTGCAAGCTTTTCACACGAGAATGTTGAGATCTCACTCGGACATCTCAAGATGAGGATGCAGAGGACATGGAGGTAGTTGGAGTGAGGTGGAGGACGACGACTGGCTGTGGTGACCCTGAAGAGGGAACAGCCCAAAGAAAAGGAGGAAGGAAGATTCCCTCTTGAATGTCGTTTGCTGACCAGTTGCCTGCAGTCGCAGCCCCGGGAGAGACCGCCGGTAGTTTAAGGGAAGATGGCAGAGGACACGTGGGACCAGTCCACTCCTGACAACAATGAAAAGTGTCATTACACTGTCTTCATCTGTAACTGATTAGCACAGCTGACTGAACTGAACCTTTCATTAATTAATAATTTACTCAGTGTCTATGTGATACATGTCTATGATCAGTACTGGTAAAAACCAGAATCCATTAGGAAGAAGGTGATGAATGTTTTTGTGAAGTCCTTCGGTTCTGAATGTGCTGCTGTATGCTGGATCTCTGCTTTAAATGTTATTCTGCCGTGGGAAAGATGTGTTCAAGTTAACTGGGTTTTATTCTCTCAAAATGTTAATGTTTGGTTCCTCGAGAACACGAAGACGAATCTAACTTCCTTCTGGATGGTTTCTTTCTTACTGTTGGAGTTTTTACCTGGATCATTGAACATGAACTTTGATGTTTTGAAATCAAAACTTATTTAACTTGGGAGGAGCTGATTACTTACAGCTCAGTCAGTTTTCTGACTTTACCCTGCAGAACTCACGCCATTTTCAAACATTAAAATAATTTCCTTTAATTGTTGATTCTGGCATCAAAGACAACTTCAAGTAATATTGCACTGCCTATTGTTAATGCATAAATATTTAAAGATTATTATCGCTGAAGAATATGAGTTATATTTAGTTTTTATTACCTTCATGTTCAGCAAGTGCCTTAAAATCATTGTCTGAGTTGTAAGCTGATAGGTTTGATACCTGTGTACTTTGTCACAACATTTCCCTTTTTCTGACATGAATTTAACATATGTTTGTTTTAAATTTGAAATGCTGGATTAAGTTATTTTTGTTGCCAAGTTTGTTGCTGTTTATTTGATTAAATAACAGCGACTGTACAGTAACAAAACTTGAAACAATAAATATTAAGTCTTACATCAATCTTGTGTGTTGTCGTAATGTTTGCTAAAACCTTAAGTTTATGTAAGTTACGTCCAGAGGACCTGACTTAACTTTGTTAGATTTGTCTATCTGGATTACTGAGCATGCATCAGGATGTTTATGTGGTTAGCTTGGCAGCAGTCAACGGCAGTTTTAAAAATATCAAGGTGTTGATTGAAAATTTAGTATAGATAATAAGTATACACTGTTTTTTTTTCAAGTTATTTTTTTAATCATCCAGTACATACATAGTTCCCACACACTCAACAGGTATTGCGCAATATCACTTTACCACCATTTTAGTAGGCAAGCGCTAGACAACGATCATGATCGCGTCAGACAGACCAAAGCGAACTATATTGATGCTCTTGACCAATGTGTAAGAGAAAGATATATGCAGAAAATTGCGGCTATCAGAAGTGGGCCGTGTGTCAATTTGTACCGTGCCGCACAGATTTTATTTTTTTTATCACCGGATTGTCTCCACCACATCTGTCAATGACTTACTCTTGACGACAGGTCAACATACACAAGTGGTAAGTTTCAGTTTCTGTTAGACGCATGTGCAGATTAGTTCTACATTGCCCGTTCGGGTGCAGTAATTCAGCTGGTCCGGAGCAGACAGGAGGAGGCGTGCGGACATGTCTGCGCATTTGAAGGATTACACTGCATGTTTTTCAACCCGCCTGACAAAGAGTGACTGTAAAACTATTAACTAAATAAAATTATAATTTTAAACAAAGCTTCCTAATATCACATCAGAGTTTGTCTTGAACTTTTTTGAATTCACGTCAGAGCTGTTCCTTCGCATTTCTGCTTCTGCTCTTAAAATAATTTCCACCCCTAAAAGTTCAAAGTCTGGGCAATTTTATTAAAAGAACGCAAATATAATTCCAATTTTGCACTACGCATAATTTCCTGCACTTTTGTGTACTGATGTGTGAATCACTGTGGAGCAGGGAGGAGGATGACGAGGCACAGCTGACCCCGGCCCGGTGTGAGATATACTAATTAAATGAGAAATGATCCTGCACTTAATACACTTATAAATCACACATAAAGTGATTAAAAGTAAATTTGAATACAGGTGCTTGTCATAAAATTAGAATACTGTATTGTGAAAAAGTTGATTTATTTCAGTAATTCCATTAAAAAAGTGACACTTGTATATTACTTTGTTTCACACAGACTGATATATTTCAAATGTTTGTTTCTTTTAATGTTGATCTTTATAACTGACAATTAAGCAACTGATAAATCAGCGACCTCAATTTGTCCTGAAGTGAACGCCCCTTACCTGCAGAGCTGCAGCTTTGCAGTCATTTCAATAATGAGTTTACATATTTTGTTTCATGTTAATTAGGGGTGCACCGATTTCAATTTTTTTGGCCGATCACCGATTTTTAGAAAGTCTGACCTGCCGATACCAATTTTGGCCGATACTGATTATTTTCAGGTGTGAAAAGGTCAAAATGTACCTTAAATTTTCCAATCTTACTTTATAAACAAAGTGTAACCATAAAAAATCAGTTCATTTTACTCTTTCACTTGTTACATTTTAAATTAATTTTTATTTTCATTTAAAATAAAAATTAAAAGATAATGCAGCATGTGTAACATTTTCAAGTCAGTGGGTAATAAGAAATAACACTCGCACAGGTAAGTTTGTCCTCACAGACTTATTCCAGTCACTTTTTCATTAGTGGCAGGTTTTTCTTGATGAACAAAAGCATTTCTGCTTTGTCACCAGACAGGCGACTTCTTTTCTCATCTACTACATGTCCAGCCGCCTAAACAGGTGCTCACTTTCAATGCTTGTGCATGGGGCAGAGAGGTACGTTCGGGCAAATAGAGCAAGATGAGGGAAACGATTTTCATTGATCCTCCAGTAGACCATGGGTCCTGGCTCCTTTCGACAGGAACCTCCGATAGTTCTGTACCTGCATAGCTGAAGGGCTGGCCAGCTGCCCTCACTGCAGGACTTACACAGCAACCGCCTCACTCGGAAATCCCTCTGCATGGCAGGTGATCCCACACACCCACTACACAGCTGCTTCAGACTGCTGCCATCAGGGAGGAGACTGAGGAGTCTCCAGGCTCGTACCAGCAGACTAAATGACAGCTCTGTTCATCAGGCAGTCAGGATGCTAAACCATACCTGTCAAGTTTTGGATTTAAAAATAAGGGAAATTTTCTGCCGGGTATGCCGAGCCATCCCACTAGCCCAGGGATCTGCAACCTTTATGATCAAAAGAGCAATTTCTGCCCCTTTGTTCACTAAACGTTTCCGGAGCCACAATACCTGCTACAACTGGGATTCTCAACTGGTGGCCCACAGACCACTTTAAGTTTGTTAGAGGACAATTTTCTGACCGGTAGTTTTCTGGCCATTGTAAAGCTGAAAATATCTAATGATTTGTTGATATTTTTACATTTTAAGACTAAAAAAGACCAGATTATCATAAAGAAGGAAAAATAATGTGATCTTTCCCAATTAAAAAATAAAATAATGAACTATGCAGGTCTAGGTAAATTATTTTAATTGTGGAAAAATTAAATATCCTACTTCGAATAAATAAAGTTAACTTATGTTTTACTCCTTCTATTAGTTCTAGTATTCACACATTTGCAAAGGAAATGACAGGAAAAACTGCTAAAACTAGCCCTTTTTGTTGTTATAAGAACAAATAAAATTCAGTTTAAAGTTAGTTTTGATCAAAGCTTGGAAGAGCCACTGCTGAGGGACCAAAGAGCTGCATGTGGCTCCAGAGCCGCAGGTTGCAGACCCCTGCACTAGCCCAACCAAAGTCCAGGACCCCTTACATTTTAAGACAGGTTTACAAGAAATCTAAAATAACTACCTATCAGCCTCTTTCAAACCAGTTATGTGATCACAATCTGATAGGCCTACCTTTGTGCTTGACGGATTTTTCATGCTGACGGACATCGTTCCTTCCCCCATGAGAGACACTAAAGTCGCAGTTACAAATCTTAAAAAACGCGTAATAAACTTTAGGAAAGTAAATTCGCTGTCCCATTTTTCAACATATTTACACAAAGTCTTAACTTTTTTGGCAGGGACGCGTCCTCTCTCGTTACTTCTCGTTACATCCATCTCTGTTGTTATAAATTCCCCAGTATTTATGCATTGTTTTTGTTCAGGCATATTGTTAGACAGCTAATATGTATTTTTTACATTAGACAGCTAATTCGTATTTTTACATCAGGCATCTTGTTAGACAGCTAAGGGATCCTTGGGGATAAATAGAGCTGAGAAAGCCGTTGGTTTTTATAGCCGTTGGTGTTTTCTATCATTGATGCCTGTCTGCGTTTGTGACAAAGGTGAGCTTAATGCACTGTTAATGAGCGCTAATTTCTTCTTTTCATATATAAATGGGGTGGCGATTTTGGCGCAAATATGAGACAGCCCAAGAAATGTTTATTTCATGTTTAAGGTTCTGTCTTATTGTAATATTAAGGGTAAGCTAAGCTATTTGTTAGCATGTTCTTATTTTAGCCGTTTTCTGTTATTTCAGATACCAGACAGACAGAAAAGGGACAGTTAATGCCAGTTACTGTCAGTTAAGAAGAATTTACAGCTCAGAAAAGGGGAAACTTCATGCTGTAAACTAACTGGATATTAATTAAACTCCAAGAAAAACACCATCTTGCTGTGTCAGGACCAGTGATGGCATAGTTACATTGAAAAAGTAACTTAGTTAAGTTACTGATTAGTCTTTGGGAAAAGTAACTTAGTTAAGTTACTGATTACTTGATTTGGAAAGTAACTAAGTTAGATTACTAAGTTACTTTAGTTACTTTCAGCAGCTGCTGACAAGAACCCTCTCTGTCACAATACATAAAAAATGTAAATGTATTAATAAAATAATTACTAATAAAAATATTCAAAAACAAAATGGTCTTTCTTGACTTCATTAAACATAAATACTTGTTTTTATGAAACATAAAAGTCTGAGGTCATTAAACAAATACTTTTTATAAAAAATAAGGCAATATTTCTTGATATATCATCATAAATGAAGGTTGAATGAATAAAGGAATACTTGCTTTATATAAAAAATAGTGTCTTCTTGACTTCACTAAACAAATAATATTTTTACAAAAAAGTATTTCTGTAAAAACTTTTTAAAATAAATAATATAATAAAGACAGTCTTTTAACATCAAAATCAGAGTTTTTTATTTTTATTTTAGAAAACTGTGTACACATGGGTCTTAGTTACATCCAAACAAACATATAAATTGTAAAAGAAAAACAGAAATACGTTCTAAGATATGAATTAAGAAATACTCTAAACTAAGAATACACTAAGCACTAATAGTACAAAAACAATATGCTGAACAACTGCAGTATATATCCATACTTTTTTCTATCCATAAAGTAATAACAAAAATATATTTCTGAATCAAAGCCCCAGTTCTCACACAGGTTGAACTCTGTAAAGGGCTACATCATGCTGTGCGTTCTCCTGACACTGAATGGAGCTGTAGATGAGCTTGTTTGCGTAAATACCAGAAGAAACCAGAACAAAGAATGTATTTGTATGTAAATGCCAGAAGACCCAGCTAAAGCTGCCACACCAGTTTCTACACAGCAGGAGGTGTGGGGGGGCTGCACCCAGTGTTGCCAGGTGTACGATAATTATCGTATTTGTACGATAATTCAGCCCTCTGTACGATGTACGATCAATAATCCCGAAAAAGTCCAAAAATACGATAATTTGACCGTTCCTTGAACGTGTAGTTGTGATCGGTTTCCATCAGCCTGTCGCAACTGTCTGTCAGAGTTTTTTTGTGAACCCTGAAGGCGTCTTGAAATTCCAGCCAATCGTGCTTTTCTAAATGTGACATAAGAGTGACGTATATGCAGAACAACGACCATGATTGGCTGAATAGTCCGCTGCGCCCGCCCCATGCGTTAGAAAAAGCAGAGCCGTGTGACACCGGTCTGGAAGAAGTGATGAAAATGAGTGAACGTTTATATAAAGTTGAACGTTAAATTATAATGAAGAAATATATTAAGAAAACATGACAAGAAAACTGGGACATTACTGATACAGGAAGACATTTACACAACATTCATAAAAAGGTAAGATATACAAGGAAAGCAGGAAGAAACAGGAACTCGCATTAGAACAGGACTCTGAAAATAATTGGAAAGCTTGCAACAGGACTTTTTTGTGACGTGTGCACCCGCAATTTCCCTGAAACGGTTCAACATGTCTTTATTGAATGTCCAGGTTATGAAACAAAGAATGCATTTCCAAAAATAAATAAATAAAATGAATATTAAATTTACAATTAGGGATGTTTTTAGTAGTGATATCAGTAAAGTTAAAGATCAAGTTATTATTTCCTTGAAAATACAAACTTAATAGACAGAATTTAGTTGAGTTATTAAATTAATTTTACAGAATTAGTTTATTTTTATTTTTATCTCCTGTCCACACTTCAGCTCGGTGGTGGTTTTAACCTGACCGCCATGAAACAAAACAAGAAGAGGGGGTGGGCTCATTAGTTGCCACCAGACCAGACAATAATGCCTATTAATGACTATGGTTCCCACCAGTACTGACGCCACAAAGCTGTGAGTGCCTGTTAGACGCTATTCAACAACAGAGTGACTATAGTGCATAGTTGTTATTTTGTTTATTACGGGTGTACGATAATTTACCTCAAAATACGATCATTTTAGGGCTCTAGTACGATAATCCTACATTTGTCACCTGGCAACACTGGCTGCACCGAAGTCAAGCTTGTTGTTTTGGTCGCGGGGTGGTGGTGCGGGGGGACCTCCTGATAGAGGTGTCGTTTCTTTGCCCGAGCCCGACCCTACCCGAGCCCTACCCGACTTCGGGTAGGGTAGGGCCATATTTTTGCGTTTGATTGGCGGGCCGCGGGTCGGGCTCGGGCTTTGATGTGTTTTTTTTTAATCATACAGCACAAACAAAACTAAATAAAAATGCACACAATATAAAATTGTTTTAATCTGCTTGTAAAGAATATAAGGCAGTAAGTTTATTGATGAGGAAATAATTAATAGAGTGAATTTAGATGGTGAAAACCGCAGCGCACTGAGCGCAGCCACTAAATTGGCAGCCAGAGAGCAGGCGCGCGGCGCGCGCCTGACAGCGTCTCCCCCGACATGCTGGACTTTTTAGTGACATTTCTCGAACCATTTTACCGTGCACAGAGAGAACTGGAGGGTGACAAATATCCCACCAACCTGGTTTGTCTCTGGAATGAGAAACTGAAGCAACACTGCCAGTCCTCACAGACTCTCCGCAGCAGGTGTTTCTGCGCGACATGTCATGCAGAAGTGCTGGAGCGCAAAATTATTATCCACGACTTGCACAGAGTTGCATTATTTCTGTGGCCTAACTTTAACGAGCTCAAAATTATGTCACCAGCTGACGTGCGTCAGGTGCACGCTCACGTCCGCACACTGCTCTCTGCGGCGGAACAAGTTGCCGCATTCCTGACATTCCTGAAGCTTCAACAGCAAACTGCGAGCAGCGCGCTCACACCTCCTCCTCCTCCATCAAAACAAAGAAGAACAACATCAAGTTCTTTTGCTGAGTGGGAGAACGCAGTAAAAGCTTAATAAATAAACGTAGTGTTTTTTTTTTTTTTTTGTTGTTGTTGTTTTTTTTTTTAATCGGGTAGGGTCGGGTCGGGCGGTGATTTCTAGGAAATCAGCGGGCTCCCTCGGGCTTGGGTAATTAAACTAAGGGCTCGGGTAGGGTAGGGCCGTGGATTTCCGGCCCGATGACAGCTCTACCTCCTGACTCGCAGCAGCTCTCTGCTTGAGGCTTGTGCTGCGACTCCAAATGTAACTGAACTGCAGTGAAAGTGGTCCTCCTCTCAGCTCCTCCGTGACAGTCAGGAGCTGTGAGCTGAGCGCCGCACTCAGCTCACAGCTCCTGACTGTCACGCACGCTGCGGTGTCAGGTTTCAGTCAGAGCAGCTGACCGAGTTTCCGTCTTTTTTTTTTATCACTCCCCGGCCGAGGCGCATTGAGTAAATAAAATAAAATTACAGTACAACAGAAAATTACAAAAAAGTAACGCAAAATAATTTGGAGAAAGTAACTTTTAATCTGATTACTGGATTTTAAATAGCAACGCGTTAGATTACTAGTTACTGAAAAAAGTGGTCCGACAAGAGTAACGCGTTACTTTGTAACGCGTTAGTGACATCACTGGTCAGGACTCGCTCTCTGATCGGAGTGTCTGTGTGGGTGAGGTGCTCCAGCTAATTTCCTCAAAAATCAACATACAGTCCTAACTCTCCACAACATATGGTCCTTCTGAGCCGCATTACTTCACTCATATCAGCAAAATGGACACATCAAGATTAACAGAACGGCCACGACAGCTACCAGCTCACCTCCAGGACTACCAAGTTAGCCTTCCTCAGTCGCTAATGTCTTATGCTGCCCCTCATCAGGATGACAACCTAAGTGCCAGTGCACAGCAGCTGCAGTCACTCAGCCTGCAGACCAAGTCTGCTATTCAGCATGGCCAGCTACTTTCACTCGGGCTCTCACGGTGTCATTTCCCAGCGGCGGCAGTCGATAAGGCAAGCCAGTACAACACAGTACTACAAGCTAATACCCAGCCTGGCTCACGAGTGGAGTGTGAAAGGACCCCATCTCCTGCTCTAAGTGAATGCAGCCTGCAAAGTTATCCCAGCACAGATGACTGCTCAAGTGAACATTCTCTAGCATCCCAACAAGCAACATCTTTTAAGTTGAGTCTTCGGCCAGACAGTACAACCTGGTCTCTTCCAGTTACATTAATATGTGTTTTTGTTGATCTAAAAAAAGCATTTGATACCATTGACCACACCATTCTCCTTGAAAAACTAAATAAATATGGTGTTAGAGGACCAGCATTACAGTGGGTATCTAGCTATTTGAAGGACAGGAAACAGTTTGTGCAAATAAATGATGTTAGATCTGACCTCCGTGATATCACTTGTGGAGTTCCTCAGGGTTCTGTGCTTGGACCAAAGTTATTTATTTTATATGTGAATGACTTGGTAAATGTGTCAGGACTACTTAAATGTGTTCTTTTTGCCGATGACACCACATTTTTCTGTTCGGGTAATGACATAAAACAGATTTTGGATATGATGAAAACAGAATTTATAAAAATACAAACTTGGTTTAAATTAAACAAATTATCTTTGAATTTAGATAAAACTAATTACATGATATTCAGTAACAAAAAGAGAATTGTTGATGACGATCCATTTGAAATTGAAGATGTTGTGATCTGTAAAGTGAGTGAAGTGAAGTTTCTGGGTGTTATCATTGATGACAAACTGACGTGGAAACATCATGTAAATTCCATTAAAAAAAATAGCTAGATCAATTGCAGTATTGTATAAAGTCAGGGATTTTTTAATTGATAAAGCTTTACATATGTTGTATAACACAATCATTGCTCCACATTTAATCTATTGTATTGAGGTTTGGGGAAAAGCGTGCAAAACTATTACAAAGCCTGTTTTTATTTTACAAAAGAGAGCTGTAAGAGTAATCACCAGAAAACATTTCAGTCACCCATCAAACACTTTGTTTCTTCAGCTAAACTTATTGAAATTCCAGGAATTGGTAGAATATAGTATTTTATCAGTTATGTATAGGGCTCATAATAACACATTACCTTTAAATATCCAAAGAAATTTTATAAAAAGACAAAGTTATTACAATCTCAAAGGGACAGAGATATTCATCAAACCACAATTCAGAACCAGCTTAAAGGGACGGTCTACCTCAATTCAGGGAGTTCGATTGTGGAATGCTCTGGAGAGTGATGTTAAAAATGAAAAATCAATGTATACATTTAAGAAAAAGGTAAAAAAAGACTTGCTCAAAAACTATATATGATGTAACCTTGCGTGTTTGTGTATTACACCTATGTTGTACTTATGATGTAGCTTAGTGCGTTTGTGTATCACAGTTAGAAAAATTAAGTAGAATTATTCATTTTTGTGATGTATTTTGTGTATTACATTTAGGAAAATTAAGTAGAATTATTCATTTTGTGAACATCTTGATGTTGTGCCATCTTTTAATTTGTGTATTACAGTTAGAAAAATTAAGTAGAATTATTCATTTTATGATCTAGTTTGTGTATTACAGTTAGGAAAATTAAGTAGAAAAAAATAATAAAAAAATAGGAAAATTAAGTAGAAAAAAAATTAAGTGTGATGTATTTTGTGTATTAGTTAGAAAAATTGTGTATTAGTTAGAAAAATTAAGTAGAATTATTCATTTTGTGATGTAGTTTGTGTATCACAGTTAGAAAAAGTAAGTAGAATTATGGGTGATGTAGTTTGTGTATTACAGTTAGAAAAATTAAGTAGAATTATTCATTTTGTGATCTAGTTTATGTATTAGTTAGGAAAATTAAGTAGAATTATTCATTTTGTGATGTAGTTTGTGTATTACAGTTAGGAAAATTAAGTAGAATTATTCATTTTGTGATGTAGTTTGTGTATTACAGTTAGAAAAATAAGTAGAATTATTCATTCTGTGATGTTGCTTGAAGGTTATCATTGGTTGAACAAACTGTGAAATAAGGGGCAGATATAATAAGATTTCATCTTCTTTCTGCTCCCTTCATTTTATCCTACTTGTATTCTTGTATCTGATGAAACTGTCTTGTATTGTTCTTTTAAAATGAATGAATAAACATCAAATCAAATCAAACATCTGCATCACAGTTTGGAGCTGACATCAGGCAACCACTCTCCACTACAATGAGCATGTTACAACCCACAATATCTACGTCATACCAACCAGCCTATCAAATAATGAATCCCGTGACTACAGCTGTAAATGCTCAACAATACCAGCCCAATTATACAGGTCCAGCCCATACAGAATACCAGCCACATCCAGCTGTGTCAACACCAGCAGGTCAACCCCTGGCTCCAGCAACACCACGTCATGTGCTGCAACCCACATCACTATCAAACAATATCATGCTTCAGTGCCAGAACCTCTACACCCCTATGGCAGTGCCACCGCCTGTGTATCAACCCACACAAGGTAACACCACACAGCCTGTGTACCAAACTGCACAGCCGGTGTATCAGCCCACACAAGTTAATGCTGCACAGCCTATGTATCAGCATACACAAGTCATCAATGCACCTCCTATGCACCAGCCCCCACCGTTTAGTACTACGCAGCCCATCTTGCAGCCGCCAGGTTATCAGCCAGGTCCATCTCCACAACCTGTTCTCCAGTTTCAACCTCCTGCAGTACAGACGGTCTACCAGCCAGTGCCTGTCATGGTAGGGCCAGCTCCCCATGGTTACAGTTCTTTCCTGCCACAGTACACCATGCCACAGTCCACATACAGTTTCCAGCCGCCGAAGCAGCCTGTTCCTGTACCTGAACTGCCCAAGCTGGTTCATGATAGTGAGAGAGAATTTACTGACCTTAAGATGGCACTAGACCACCTGCTCGACCCCCATACAGAGCTGTCAGAGCACTACAAATACCGTGTACTTATGGAGCGTCTAGTCCTGGAGGAGGCCAAGCTGATTGCTCAGTCTTGCAGACATTATACCCAACCTTACACAGTTGCTATGGAGGCACTACAGAGGCAATATGGACAACCACATCAGCTAGCACAGAGTGAGATTGCTACTATCCTAAACGCCCCTGATGTAAGATCTGGGGACACAAAAGGTTTCCAGAGCTTTGCCCTCAGTGTTGACCTGCTAGTAGGAATGCTCACTTCATTAGAGGGACCAAATGGTACAGAAACAATGTCAACTGGTCACGTCGACAGACTGTTGAGTAAGCTTCCCAGGTACCTGAGAGACAGTTTTGTAGAGCACCTCCAGACACAAGGTCGTTTTAACACAAGTCAACTCAACCCCTACAACCTCAGAGACCTTGCCAGCTGGCTCAAAGTAAAGGCAGAAGCTCAAAGACTCTCTGCAAAAATGGCACAGCGCCACCGCCCTGAAGAGCCACCTGCCTCCAGGAGAGAAAGACACGCTCCAGCTCCAAAGCCTCGAGTACAATCTGTTTCTGTCTATCACGGCTCTGATGAACCCAAAGCTGATAACAGTTTTCCTGCAGAGGCAGCCCACTCTGATCCCAAGTCACAAAGATTTAAGAAGCTGTGTCTCTTCTGTAAGAGCACAGAGCACTATCTATCCCAATGCTCTGTTATTGTACAGCATTCACCAGAAGAAGTCAGGAGATGGCTTGAACGTGGTAAGCGCTGTTATAATTGTGGGAGGACCGACCACCAACCTGAAGCCTGCACTTTAAAGAAACCATGCAGTGAGTGTCAGGAGATTCATCTGAGAGTTCTACATGATGTTGCCAAGTCAGACTCGCGTGTCTACCTCATCACACCACGCGACCAAGTCACGTTCGGCACCTCTAAGCGAGGAGGAAAAGTGTATCTCAAGGTGGTGCCCATCCTAATAACTCACGGCCGGAGGTCACTGAAGACCTATGCCATCTTGGATGATGGGGCTGAAAGGACAATAATCCTACCAGCAGCTGCCCAACGTCTAGGCCTTAAAGGTAAAGCAGAGACCCTCACTCTACGCACCATTCACCAAGACGTGGCCCATCTGGCTGGTGAGTCTGTTTCTTTCCATGTTGCCCCACTAGGGCACTCTAAGGAGCGCCACCACATTAAAAATGCCTATACAGCAGGCCAGCTAGCTTTAGCAGAACAATCATACCCTACAACTGCATTACAGAGACGTTACCGCCATCTACAGGGTCTTCCAATCCCTGACTTTAGTGAAGTGCAGCCGTTACTATTAATTGGTGCTGACTGCACACACTTAATCACAGCAAAGGAGCCAGTGAGATTTGGTCCAAAGGGCAGCCCAACAGCAATCCACACAAGCCTTGGTTGGGCACTTCAGGGTCCAGACAGTATGGATTCTACTGCTGCTTCCTGTTATCTCACGACTGCTTCCTGTTATCTCACGACCAACCCAGCTACCAGAGCTGCTGCCCTCCAAGCACCACTGAGGGTACACTCTCCAGTTCCAGCAGCACCTCAGCAAGCCAGCCAGTCAGAGCAGGAGCTCTCAGAGATGAAGGGTCTCCTACAAAGTGCTGAGGAACAGAACACTGAACTCACTGAGCAGCTGAATAATGCTAATGCCACGGTTGAACAGTATCGATCTGTGGTACTGACTCTGGAAGATAGCCTGAAGAAAGAGAAAGAGTTACGTTCTCTAGAGGTCAGACTGAAGGAGTCAGAGGAGGTGCAGAGGCAGCTGAAAAAAAGGTTTTTAGAGTTGGAGAAGATGGAGCTGCAGGAAAAGGAGGAGAGAAGGAAGGCTGTGGACACAGTGGAGAAACAAGTCTGTGAGCTGCAGCGGAGTCTGAAGGCCAGCCAGGCAGAGCAGCAAGAACAACTGAAGAAGTTGGAGACGATCACTTCTCTGCAAGAAACCAACAAGATGCTGAAAGTGGACAGGGATAAACTGGGACAGGAGCTTCAGCAGGCTCAGGCTAAAGTGAAGAAGCTCCAATCAGATGTCAACCCACTGCACAACTCTCTGTCTGTACTGTCAGAGAAAAATGGCTCCCTGCAGGCTGATAAGAGGCTGCTCGAAGAAGACCTCAAACGACTTAAAGCCAGAGTACAACAACTTGTTAGCCAGCAGAAAGATGGGGATCTTGAGAAAAAGCAGAAACTCACAGCTGAAAGAGAGACTCAGCCCAAGCGCATAGCACAGCTAGCTGAAGAAACAGGCGAGCTGAAGACTGAGCTGACCAGATCCAACGCCAAGCCCTTAGGCTATGTTTCATCAGACATAGCTGATCCTGATCCAGTGATGCCAAACATGTTGTTGATGGGGCGGCGGGACGCCTCCTTACCCCAGCGTCTTACGCTCCTGACACCGTCACAAGAAGACTTTGGCGCCACTGTCAGATGATGGTGGACCACTCCTGGGTGCAGTTCCTGCGGCATCACCTTCCGTCCTTGCCAGTTCAGCAGAAGTGGAGGCGGCCTACTGATGACCTCACGCAGAGCACGATCGTCATGATCGTTGATCCCCAGCTTCAGAGAGCACAGTGGCCCATCGGGGAGGTTGTCAAGGTGATCGAGAGTGCAGACGGTCGGATCCGGTCAGCTGAGGTTCGGATTGGAGAGAAGACCTACCTGCGGTCGGTACCACGTATGGTCCAGCTGCCAGCCATTCCACCTGATGATGGACAAAATACAGGACTCCACTTCATCTTAGGGAATTTAATAGACTTTACATAATAGCTAGGCTATTCTGGGGGCGGCTGTTATAAATTCCCCAGTATTTATGCATTGTTTTTGTTCAGGCATATTGTTAGACAGCTAATATGTATTTTTTACATTAGACAGCTAATTCGTATTTTTACGTCAGGCATCTTGTTAGACAACCTTGCGGCCTGTCGTGGTGGCAACCCTCGAACCCGGTGGTGGACACCGGCAGTGAGGGATGCTGTCAGGCTGAAGAAGGAGTCCTATTGGGCCTTTTTGGCTTGTGGGACCCCGGAAGCAGCTGATAGGTACCGGCAGTCCAAGCGGCATGCGGCTCGGGTGGTTGCTGAGGCAAAAACTCGGGCGTGGGAGGAGTTCGGAGAGGCCATGGAGAATGACTTCCGTACGGCTTCGAGGCGATTCTGGTCCACCATCCGGCGTCTCAGGGGGGGAAAGAGGTACGCGACCAACACCATTTATGGTGGGGGTGGCGTGCTGCTGACCTCAACTCGGGATGTTGTGAGTCGGTGGGCGGAATACTTCGAAGACCTCCTCAATCCTACTGGCACGTCTTCCACTGAGGAAGCGGAGCCTGGGGACTTTGGGTCGGGTTCTCCGATCTCTGGTGCTGAGGTCGCCGAGGTGGTTAAAAAGCTCCGCGGTGGCAAGGCTCCGGGGGTGGATGAGATTCGCCCGGAGTTCCTTAGGGCTCTGGATGTTGTAGGGTTGTGTTGGCTTACGCGACTCTGCAATATCGCGTGGACATCGGGGGCAGTTCCCTTGGATTGGCAGACTGGGGTGGTGGTTCCCCTATTCAAAAAGGGGGACCGTAGGGTGTGTTCCAACTATAGGGGGATCACACTCTTAAGCCTCCCTGGTAAGGTCTATTCAGGGGTTCTGGAGAGGAGGGTCCGTCGGATAGTCGAACCTCGGATTCAGGAGGAGCAGTGTGGTTTTCGTCCTGGTCGTGGAACACTGGACCAGCTCTACACCCTCAACAGGGTCCTGGAGGGTGCGTGGGAGTTTGCCCAACCAGTTTACATGTGCTTTGTGGACTTGGAGAAGGCATTCGACCGCGTCCCTCGGGGGGTTCTGTGGGGGGTACTCCGGGAGTATGGGGTACCAGGCCCTTTGATAAGGGCTGTTAGGTCCCTGTACGACCGGTGTCAGAGCTTGGTCCGCATTGCCGGCAGTAAGTCAGGCTCGTTTCCGGTGAGAGTTGGACTCCGCCAAGGTTGCCCTTTGTCACCGATTCTGTTCATAACTTTTATGGACAGAATTTCTAGGCGCAGCCAAGGTGTTGAGAGGATCCGTTTTGGTGACCTTAGAATCGCTTCTCTGTTTTTTGCAGATGATGTGGTCCTACTGGCTTCATCAGTTCGTGATTTACAGCTTTCACTGGAGCGGTTTGCAGCCGAGTGTGATGCGGCCGGGATGAGGATCAGTTCCTCCAAATCCGAGGCCATGGTCTTGAGCCGGAAAAGGGTAGCATGCCCTCTCCGGGTCGGGGAGGAGGTCCTGCCCCAAGTGGAGGAGTTTAAGTATCTCGGGATCTTGTTCACGAATGAGGGAAAACTGGAGCGTGAGATCGATAGGCGGATAGGTGCAGCGTCCGCAGTGAAGCGGGCGCTGTACCGGTCTGTCGTGGTGAAGAGAGAGCTGAGTCAAAAGGCAAAGCTCTCAATTTACCGATCGATCTACGTTCCCACCCTCATCTATGGTCATGAGCTTTGGGTTATGACCGAAAGAACAAGATCTCGGATACAAGCGGCTGAAATGAGTTTTCTCCGCAGGGTGGCTGGACTCTCCCTTAGAGATAGGGTGAGAAGCTCAGTCATCCGGGAGGGACTCGGAGTAGAGCCGCTGCTTCTCCACATCGAGAGGAGCCAGTTGAGGTGGCTCGGGCATCTGGTTAGGATGCCTCCTGGACGCCTCCCTGGTGAGGTGTTCCGGGCATGTCCCACCGGGAGGAGACCCAGAGGAAGACCCAGGACACGCTGGAGGGACTATGTTTCTCGGCTGGCCTGGGAACGCCTTGGGATTCCCCCGGAGGAGCTGCTCCAAGTGGCTGGGGAGAGGGAAGTCTGGGCCTCCCTACTTAGGCTGCTACCCCCGCGACCCGACCCCGGATAAGCGGAAGAAGATGGATGGATGGATGGATCTTGTTAGACAGCTAAGGGATCCTTGGGGATAAATAGAGCTGAGAAAGCCGTTGGTTTTTATAGCCGTTGGTGTTTTCTATCATTGACGCCTGTCTGCATTTGTGACAAAGGTGAGCTTAATGCACTGTTAATGAGCGCTAATTTCTTCTTTTCATATATAAATGGGGTGGCGATTTTGGCGCAAATATGAGACAGCCCAAGAAATGTTTATTTCATGTTTAAGGTTCTGTCTTATTGTAATATTAAGGGTAAGCTAAGCTATTTGTTAGCATGTTCTTATTTTAGCCGTTTTCTGTTATTTCAGATACCAGACAGACAGAAAAGGGACAGTTAATGCCAGTTACTGTCAGTTAGGAAGAATTTACAGCTCAGAAAAGGGGAAACTTCATGCTGTAAACTAACTGGATATTAATTAAACTCCAAGAAAAACACCATCTTGCTGTGTCAGGACTCGCTCTCTGATCGGAGTGTCTGTGTAGGTGAGGTGCTCCAGCTAATTTCCTCAAAAATCAACATACAGTCCTAACTCTCCACAACATCTGTGTTTTTCCGGGTTTGTTCTCGACCGCGCCAGCCCTAACATCGCGAGAACTGCCACTGAGGCTACTGCAGGTGACAGTTCTCACGAGGCTAGTGACAGAGGCACCGGAATGTTTTTTTTTAAAAATAATATTATAATACGGGAGATTTCCGGGAAAATAATAATTCGGGATGACGACGGGAAAGAGGGGTAAAATACGGTAGTTTCCCGGCCAAAACGGGAGACTTGACAGATATGTGCTAAACACTCTGCCTGTTCTGCCTCCCCTCCCATTTGAACTGCCTTAACACAAAAAACTTTCTCACACATTACCACACAACACAAAGATTTTAACACTGGACTCTGTGTCATCAAACGGGTTATTCACTAAACTCTCGGTCATGTGCTCATTCAGTTTGCACTACTTCTCATATTTGCACTAATGTTTGTATTACATCACTGCCTATAGTCATACTACTGTTTACATTCACTGTTTACATTTATTACTACTGTTTACATTTACACTACTTTTATATCTACACTACTGCTGATACATATACAGTATTCTCTGACCAGCCTTATTTAAGGATGCCCAATGTGCCTTACTGCATATGCCACTTTGTCTCTATACCAACATCAACTGCCTCATACTGTAAGGATTGGCTCCGTCCCCTCCTTACATCCTGTCTGTTCCTCTGTTGGTCTGTTAGCTCAGCGTCACAGGTGTTTGTGTTTATCATTAATTAAGCCATGTATATTAGTCTGCGTTCTTGTGTGTCTCATTGTCGGGTCATTGTCCCTGTTCCCTGGTGTGTTGTTCCCCAGCTCCTTGGTCTGTGAGTACATCTCGTCTACATGTTTGGGTTTAGTGTTAGTATTCCAGCCACAATAGAGCGTCCGTATTGTTTTGTAACTGCCACGTCAGTTGTTTTGTTTTCCCCTTAATAAAGTGTTTTGATTTTACTCGTGTCTCTGGAAGTCCACCTGTCTGTACCACGGGACTCATCCCTCACACACCGGACCATGACAGAAATGACCCGACCATTTTGAGTCCCACGGACAGGTAACTTAACCAGAGGCAGAAGATGTCAGCTCAGAGGGAAGCGGCAGTCTTCAGAGTTGGCGGGTTTCGTACCGAACCCGCTTGGAGCAGCTACAGTCCCGAGCCGGAGCGGCTTCCGTCTCCCATGCTGGTAGCGGAGCGAGCGAGGGAGCGTCGGGGCGGCTGCTCCGAACGGTTCACTTCCTTCGCTCCTGCACGAGCCATCTCTCTGTGGGAGGTGTCCGACGACGGTTCGGATTCAGACTCGGAGGAACTCCTGCCCGTTCCAGCTCCAGAAACACGGCGCCGCCGGAGGGGGCGGCGACCGACGACGACGCACGTTTCCGGGTCTCAGCCCGTTCCTCCCTCTGTTTCTCCCACGCTGTCTGAGAAGCCTGGGGGAATTTCAATGGGGGCGGGGTATCCACGCCTATGCACCGTGACATCTCAGGGGAGACGTTCTCTGAAGGGGGGTATGTGTCCCCTCACACCACGTCTGCAGGAGTCACGGAGACTCCTGCATGCCCCACAGCTGAGAGGAAGTGTCCTCGCAAGTCTCATTCACAAAAGGAGCAGCCAGTTCACGCATCGACCACAGTGGTCGCTACTCCTGCAGGACTCACATAGGAAGAGCCTGCAGGACACACTGAAGGGTGGACAGATCCCACCTCGACCACAGGGGTCGCTGTGGGACAGAGATCTGAGGAGGCCATTCACATTTTCCAGCAGATAAAGAGACTGTTTAATGCTGCTGTCAATAACCCGGACCCTCATTATAAACATAAAACATACTCTATTATTGAAGACATTATCACTAACATTCCTTGTTCTGTACTAGACTCAGGTTTTATCCAGATCTTGACGTTGGCTAAAATGGCACAGGAGGAGACTAAAGCCAAGATGGAGAGCACTGACACAGCGTGCTCTGCAGCACCAGAGGGTACTGTCCTGCCTGTGGCACCAGGGGGTGCTGCACCATCAGCGCCTACAGGTCCTGCTTCCACATCATCTACAGAGGGTCCCGGCGCTACGGATGCCTCCGCCTCTACAGAGGGTCCCGGCGCGACGGACGCCTCTGCTTCTACAGAGGGTACCGGCGCGAAGGACACCTCCACGTCGATGAAGGGTCCACTTGCCGCTGACGCCTCCACGTCGATAGAGGGTCCTCTCACCGTTGACGCCTCCACATCGATGGAGGGTCCTCTCACCGTTGACGCCTCCACGTCGATGGAGGGTCCTCTCACCGTTGACGCCTCCACGTCGATGGAGGGTCCTCTCACCGTTGACGCCTCCACGTCGATGGAGGGTCCTGTCACCGTTGACGCCTCCACGTCGATGGAGGGTCCTCTCACCGTTGACGCCTCCACATCGATGGAGGGTCACGTATCAAGTCTCGAGGGGTCCTTGGAGGGACCCCCTTACGTATCTAGTCTCGAGGGATCCCTGGAGGGTCCCCCTCACGTATCCAGTCTCGAGGGGTCCCTGGAGGGACCCTCTCACGCTTTCTGTCTCGGGAGGGTCCAGGAGGACACTTCCCACGTCTACTGCTGTCCAGAGGGGTCTCAGGAGAGAGCCCCTCACGTTACCTGTTCTGGGTGGGCCCTGGAGGGTGCCACCCATATCTACTGCTGTCCAGAGGGGTCTCGGGAGAGAGCCTCTCACGTCATTGCCCGTACCGGGAGGGTCCTGGAGGACGCCTCACACATCTACTGCTGTCCAGAGGGGTCTCAGGAGAGAGCCCCTCACGTTTCTTGCTCCGGGTGGGTCCTGGAGGTCTCCACGCTCGAGGTCTCCACACTCGAGGTCTCCACGCTCGAGGTCTCCACGCTTGCGGTCTCCACGCTCAAGGTCTCAATGCTCGAGGTCTCAACGCTCGTCTCAACGCCGCCCGTAGACGTC
>JBBPBX010035502.1:0-12473 GCA_038048925.1 Garcialebias charrua
TGAGTGTTTGTCAACGACTGTGCTGCACATTACCCCAGGCTGGTTATCCTTGTTTGTTTTTTTGAAATTCTCAACCATCAGACGTAGTATCTCTGAATCTTCTGCAGTCAAAGGTTTAGGGCCCTTTTTCTCTGCCTTTTGAGACTGTTGTCTGATCTCAGATTGTTCCTTCTGAGGTGCAGGAGGAGCAGGTCCACGGCTCGGGCGTCCCTTCCGGGACCATCCTGGTTTCGAGGGTCCCCTCTGGGACCACCCTTGGTACGGGGGTTCCTGTTGGGACCACCCTTGGTTATATGGGTTACCTCCGTACCCATAATCTTTACTCTTCGGACGTGCACCCCCCTTTTGATCTTTCTGTTCACCCTCTGTGTTTGGCTTGAACCACTTTGGGTTCTTTTTCCAGCGGGCACCTCCACTTTGTGGTTTGTCAGGTTGAAAGATCTGTTTCTTCTCGCCTTTTATAGGATAGGGAGCTGATGCACGCGTCCCTTCCAGCTCCAGCGATTGGGATTCGTCCTTCGCACTTGCGAACACCTCTACGGGTGTTCTGCATTCCATGTGGGCCTCGAAAACATTTATGGCACACTGTTTCATTTCCTTGATGGTTTTTTCTCTGAAATTAGCCATCACTTGTACCGACTGTTTTACAACAGGGTGGAGGTTTTTTCCGAAAAGGTATTTAAAACCTATCTCGTCCTCCATGCCCGGTTCATTGCGATTACCAAAGAAAGCTTGGAACATTCTCTGGTAATATGCCTGTGGATGTTCGTTTTTACCTTGCACGACCTTCTCGGCATCTGGATAGCCACCAGGCCCCATGTTTGGAGTGAACTCTTGTATAAGTGTATCACGCAAAAGTTTGTAATCTTTTTTTATGGCGTCTGGTTGGCGAACAATGAAGGCATATACGTTCCAGTCTGCAGTGAGCCTGATCAGCGCAATTTTATCAGCAGCAGTAGCATTTGGAAAATTACCCAGCTGGAAGTCAAGAGAGTCTAGGTAGGCCTTTGTGTGGATTGAACCCAACGGCCCCGGATCAAAGTGTTGAATGTATCTTGAAAGCTTTTGGAGTTCAGGTATTGGAATAGAAAGTTGAGAACCATCGTTATTCCCATTTACCTGTGATCCCTGTGCAGGTGTTGTTGTTGAGTACGCAAATCCCTGCTCCGACTGGCGGGTCTTAACAGGTACGATGAGCTGTTCTGCATCACCGGGTGGAGGTGTTGGGGTTGGGAAGCCTTGAGACTGCTTTGCCACAACATCCACCCACCTTTCCCTTTCTTTAAAAAGGTTTTCTTTAGTTAAGGTCAGTTCCACCTTACTTTCAGTCAATTCTCTACGTAAACGATCAACTTCAGTTTGCAGCGTTGCGCAGTTTTCACTGAGTTTTTTATGTTCCTCAAATTGAGTGCTCTCTTTTAGTTGTTCTTTTAATTTATCATACTCAACTTTCAACATTGTGCACAGGTTGTGAGCTTCTTGTCTTTGTCCCGTGCTCTCTTGTAGTGCTTTAGACAGCGATTGTACCTGTTGTTGTAATCTTTCATTCTCTCTCACAGACTCGTCATATTTTTGTCCTCTGGAACGAATGCTTTCTTCATATGATTTTGTTTGCGACTGTATATCAGTTTTTAAACTCTCAACCTCTGTATTTTTCGTTTTCTTGTACGCCACAAAGTCTAAAGTGGTACCTTGGTGTTTATTTTTCTCAGCAGCCAGTTCCACCTCAAGGTCGTCGCTCTTCCCCAGTTCACGGTCCAGTCTGGCCTTCAACAGAAGGGCCAATTTGGGTAAACGGTCGGCGCTGAGCTTTTTACCTTCTTTTTTGATTATACCTGTTGCTAGACTTTCTAACTCTGTGTCCAGAGTCGAGTTGTCCATTGCTGCTACCTCCTCACCATACTTTACGAGGGGTTTTGTTAGCAGTT
Organism: Garcialebias charrua; assembly: GCA_038048925.1. Taxonomy (NCBI): domain Eukaryota; kingdom Metazoa; phylum Chordata; class Actinopteri; order Cyprinodontiformes; family Rivulidae; genus Garcialebias; species Garcialebias charrua. The sequence continues at coordinate 1,929 of JBBPBX010035502.1, forward strand.
TTAAGGCCTCATCAACACAATCTGTGTCTACTGACTCAGAGTCTGAATCCACCTGCGCTGGGATTTTCTCCTCCTCCTGCGCTGGAGTCAGCTCTCCTTCAGCATCCTTCAAGGATGAGGATGGTACAACGTCACCTGATTGTGTATCCATATTTGTTTTGAGTCTGTAAAAATCAACAAACTGGTACATGTGGGTGTTATTTTAAAAAAAAAATTTTTTTTTTCTTTTTAGAGTTATTTTAAATCTCTTCAGTATTTAAAATAAGCATCAATTGTTTGTCTGTACCTCTGTTATTCTAAAATTTTTATTTAAAATAAACAGGAATTTTTGTTTGTGTACAGAACAATTTTTTAAAGCTGGTAATTTCACCATAAAATGCTGACTTTTTTATGATGTTTTTTGAGAAAACTCATCTGTCAACGTCTTTTAACCAACAGGGGGCTTAATTTTATCACGAAGAGACTGATTTTGTTTATTCAGTATTTAAACTAAAAACAAACTTTTCAGAATTAGTTTCTAGTGTGTTAGTGATAAGCGCTCGAACCACGTTCTAGTCAGAGACAAATCTATGTTGTTAGACAGTTTAGACGGCTTTAGATGAGTTTTTTAAGCTTCTAGTGAAACCTCTTTTCACCGTGTGTGTGTGAATGTGACTGCTTGTTGTCACCCGAAATGCACCAGGAAATGACGACACAAATAGGCGGGTCGACGCAGCGCGTCACCAGCTCTGCTGTGCTGAGCGAGGCGGAGCTCGCTACACAGATACGTGACGTCAACCAATCAATCACAGCGGTTGTAGTTCATTCCAAGCATTCATGGTAAACGTAGTTTTCTCACCCTCGACCAATGTAGTACCGGAAATGACGACAAAGTGGGTTGGTCGCAACGGCGTGCGTTCCCACTACAGCGAATCAGCGCTCGCTACGAGTGATTGACAGCTCCCAGCTCTCGTTTCATCCAATCACAGCTCATAAACAAACGTGTACCTGGACACGTAGCTCTGTAACGTTACTTTAGCACAGCAGATCACAACCTTATGGACTCTTAAAACAACTCAAACGCTACAACTTAACTTTCCAAAATTCTGAAACATGCGGCGAACACACCTAGACAGGCCAACCTAGTTACGCTCAGTAACACAGCACTGCAGCTGTTGAACAAACACGGACTCTCTCGGAGCGCGTCAAGGTCGGTTCTGGTCCACTTTTTCGTGGATCAGAAACTCGGGTCTGAACAGAACCACTATCCGACTACGTTCTAACAGTAATATGCTTCTTTGACCTGCTCTAAAATGTAAAATACCACAACAGCAATCTTGTAGATGTTAAATTAGCTTTCAGGCTTTTGACTCGGCGGTCAACAAAGCTTTGTGCCGGAGTCTGTGCGTGAACTGGGCCGAACGGAACCAGAACACCCCCACAGACCACGGGCTGACAGAACTTCACCTAAAAGCTCCCACAGCGTGTCAAGGAGTTGAACAATAACAATCTCTCAGCTTCAAATGATAAAAACATGCAGAATCTGCCTGCTTTGAACACTTCCAGCCAAAATCATTATCCTCAAGAGTTTAAAACTTGGATCCTCTTATGCAAACATGACGTTACAGTTCATGAGAAACCACAGATATCAATAAACTTTCAGAACCACGTACGAGGCCACCAGATGTAAGGGGTTATGAGGAGGTCAATATTAATACTGACCTCTTTACCTTAATTAATTTACTTATTCAGATTGAATAGTAAATTCACGGATTCTGTTCTTTTTCAGTTTACCCAATATTTCTGTGATCTTTATGATGGATAAATACACAAAGCCATTAAGTGACAAAGACGTTAACTTAGTTTGATATGTCAAAGAGACACTATCATTTATTTAAAATAAATCAACTAAATTAACACCATTACACTTGATTGACATGATTTCACTTTCTTTCAAATTAATACGTCAGCACACTTAAATTTAACACAACAGACTTCAATATTGGATGTTAACATATTTAGTCTGTGGGCTCTTCAGCTTAATTATAGTTTCCAGCTTAGATAGAGAGGGGAAAGAGTAGGAGGAAAGATTTAAGAAGAAATTATCGTGAGCATGATACCAGAGTGACACTTCTCCTCCGACTTCTGCTAAAATCCAGGTACGTTTTGTAAACAGCTCTTTACCTTTTGACGACGGCCCGGTAAGAGGGAAGACCTTGTAGCTTTTCAGATGCACGGGTCCTTGTGGGAACCAGTACAATACCTTCAAGCAGGGTTCTGGTTTACGTTTTCCAACGTCTCCTGGTTTTCGCTTGGTCATCAGAGAATATGTCAGCTTCAGGCCTCTGACTTCAAGATAAACTTATTCCAGGAAGGAATAAACAAAGTTCTTGAGCTTACGCTTGTTCGAAGTGGACCCATAACAACATGTTATCAGTCCCAGCTGGATGACGAGTCCTTAGCGCGTGACTTGTGGTCATTCAGCTCTTTGGAAGGTTCACATCATCTTTCGAAGCTCCCAGAAACTCTGAAGCGTTCTCGCACAGTTAGAACTTAAAAAGCAGGAACAAAGAGAGGAGTGAACTTGCCTTATCAGGCCCAAGGTTACAGCCAGAGCAGAGAGAGATTTGTTTAGGGAAAGGCACAGCAAGCTGGAGCCCTTTCATGAAAAACAACGGATTACTGTCCTCTGAGTTTCTAAACAAAACCGTCCGGTCTCTGTGACCCGAGATTTCACCTTTGACACAGCAGTGAACACAGTTTAACTCTCACAGAATAACACAGCTTAAAAGCACACATCATGAAAATGACAAAAGTTATTCTTTTGATCACATCAGCCTAAAATCAAAGATAGAAATAGTCTCTTTTGGTGACTATGTTATCAGATTATAGCTAAATGAATGATTTTGTAGTAAATGTCTTGCTTTACTGAGAGGTCAGTAAAGGTCATCACTGGACAGTTCAAAAACCTTAATTTGACCCTGGGTAGGTCCACTACAAGTCACACCTTTTGCATACATTTGCAAGTCTTGCGACGTATACACCGAAGCGACTAATATATGTTTTTTTCTGTATTTATAACCCAATTTTTGGCTGAGATCTGATCATTTCATTCATTTTGACATGGAAAATATTGAACACTACCATTTTCAGCCACTAGAGGACCGTCCAGTGATATGGCAAGCCAAGTGTCTCATTAATAGGTAAAAGTGGCTATTAATGAGACACTTGGCTTGCCATACCAAGCCACCTTCGTCTCGCTCCAGAACTCCTGGAGCAAACGTCAAATCAGCTGCATTTCGCCACGCCGCCCAGGTGAAATGAAGCTGATTTGACCATTAAAGTGCATTTATTAAGGAAAAGTTAACTGAGACACACCTTTACAATCATTTCGAGCAAGCAGTTAATTATTTTTAAGTGTTAATCTTGTTAAATTCTTGTTAAAGTTCTCACACCCGTGGCCGCCATTTGGCAGCCAATTGATTTTTGCCGCAACACCGGCCCACGCTTCTGGGTGGTCAGCGGTGACTCATAACAAATGCTACGAGCCAGCTGTGACTCACAATAGATGCGACTTATACGGCGAAGCAACTTATTCATGTTTTTTTTTTCCACTTTCACTTTATTAGACATATTTGGACTGATGCAACTTATACGGCAGCAAGTACGGTACTCTAATATCTTTGTGTTTTGATCTCCAGGCAGCCAGACTTTTGTGTAACTTTTTTAAGTGATTTGGATCAGCAGTTCGTCAGGCTTTCTTCAAAGTAATTTTTTTCTTTCAGTACTTTTTCTCTCATTTCTATCCACTTCCTGTCCCTGACCGTGACAGCCTCCTGTGCAGTGCATGCTCAGAAAAGGAGAAAAGGAACAAGCAGACGATTAAAAAAGTGTCTTAGAAAACCCTGTCTACTGTTTGGATCAACAACATCTGGAAGTTTTCAACACAACACAAGTTCCTCTAACGTCTTCATCGTCTGTGTGTCTCAGGGCGCTGCGTGTGCGTAAACAGGTCGGAGGGGAGAACATGCCCGTCCAGCTGATCGGAGACCTGTTGGCTTCGGAGCTCGCTCACATGCAGCCGTACATTCGCTTCTGCTCCTGCCAGCTCAACGCCGCTGCCTTGCTGCAGAGCAAAACTCACAACCAGCCCGACTTTAAAGACTTCCTAAAGGTACAAGCAAAAAAATAATAATTTAATTTGTAGAGAGAACTCATGCAAGGTGTAGTAAAAACCAGTTTTCTTCTGTGTGAGCAGAAGATTGCCACTAACTACCGCTGCAAAGGAATGCCACTGTCCAGCTTCCTCCTGAAGCCCATGCAGAGGATCACTCGCTACCCTCTGCTCATCAAGAATGTTCGTTAAAGATGTTTCTGCACTTTTCTACCACTTCTTATGCTTACACTAATCACTTGTGCTGCTCGTCCTGTTGCTCAGATCTTGGAGCACACAGCAGAAGGCCACGCAGACCGCGAGCCCCTGCAAATATCTCTGGAGCGGGCGGAGGAGCTGTGCCTTCAGGTCAACGAGGGGGTCAGAGAGAAGGAGAACTCGGACCGGCTGGAATGGGTCCAGAACCACATCCAGTGTGAGGGCCCTATAGAGGTGAACACTCAGACATAAATATCAGTTTAGATACTTGAAGAAGGGACAGACTGATCAGACTGATGGATCAGTCAACCAGTTATTGACATTTTATTCTAAATAATCACATTGTCCATGCCTGAGCATATCCATGAGCAGAACAGAGCTGTTACAGACGTTACCCCCCGGTGTTGATGTGCTTCTTGCAGCAGCAGCAATATTTTAACCAAGTTGACTGAAATACCAACTTTATTCTGGTCGTATAGTTTTGAGGGTTGTATCAGACTGTGTGATAAGACAAATAGTTTTAATCGTTTCTTTCTGAGCTTTAAGAGACTCTTACTGAAACAGTGATATTTAAGGGTCAAAAAAGCTAACACACATTTCAGCTTTGTAAATGAGTCGAAGCTGTTCATCATCATCCATATATCAAAGTTCATGCTCAATAATCCAGGTAAAAAAATCCATGGGCGTAGCCAGGATTTTATGAGGGGCGGTTCGTTTAAAGGAAAAGTGGACCTGGAAAGAGCAACACGCCCCAGTGGTTCACTGGAAGCTCGTCGGGTTGCCACTCCAAACTTTATCTCGACTCGGGTTCGATCCTCACTTGGTTGAACTTATTTTACGTTTGTCTTTTATTGGATAAAAAAAGGAGTTTGTGTTATGCCTGTGGTTAACACAAACTCCTTTTTTTTTTATCCAATAAAAGACAAACGTAAAATAAGTTCAACCAAGTGAGGATCGAACCCGAGTCGAGATAAAGTTTGGAGTGGCAACCCGACGAGCTTCCAGTGAACCACCGAGGCGTGTTAACTGGTTCGACATTAGCGGTTTCTCCATACCTTCTCTTTCCACCTCTCTTAACACAGAAGTGCGGGAGTTGTAGGCGGGACTTCATAGGCAAAGTGGGCGGTTCGTTCGAACCCCACCTGGCTACGCGCATGAAAAATCCATCAAAGTTCAGTCAGGTCTCTGGACGGTAATTTTTGTTGCAACATTTCGTCCTTCATCTAAAGGACTTCATCAGTTCGAGAAACAACAAACAAACTCAGTCTCTTTGATGTTTTGAACCATGTTGGCTATGGCTGCCTCAGAGGAGTCAACGGGAGAGAGGGCGGGTCCTAGAAACCATCTTATCACCAGAAAACTGGTTGGTCTACTGTGGAGGTGTGCTGCTTGTAGGACTGAGTTTTTCTGTGGCTCCTTGGCTTGATGAAGTCCTTTGGATGAAGGACGAAACGTCTAAAGAAAAAAGAAACCTTCCAGATGACCTGACTGAACTTTGTTGGATCCATCCATTATCTTTACTCTTTCTGGGTCAGCGGGGTCACTGCTGACCACATCCAGCAGTCACTGCAAGAGGCAGGGGACACCCTGGACAGGTCTCCAGTCCATCACAGGGACACATAGAGACAAACAAGACAATCATTCACTCTCTCACTCACACCTAGAGACAATTTAGAGTTACCGATAAGACTAACATGCATGTTTTTGGTCTGTGGGAGGAAACCGGCGTACCTGGAGAAAACCCACACATGCACAGAGAGAACGTGCAAACTCCACCCAGAAAGGTCCACAGCCGGGATTTGATCCAGCAAACTTCTCGCTGAGAGGCATCACCTTCTAAAAATTGACTTTCACATTGTTTGAGTTTCATAAAAAGCCTTATTTGTCATACTCCACTCATCAGTGCAGTTTAATATATGATATTTATACTGTAGTTAGATCTGGCTCCTCAATGCTATGACATTCTATTAACTTTAGCAAAACAAAAAGAATTGCTCCAAAGCATAATGTTTAAACCTCCGTGCTGGACTGTTGGGACGGTGTTCTTTGGGTTATCTAACATTTATATTCTTTCAGACATGATTGGTTGAGATGATGCTGGAGTTTGATTTTAGTGTTATATGACAACAGCGCTCAACGTAAGACCAGGGGGCTGATGTTCGTTGTGACTGTGGTCCTAATGTCCTTCTCTGTAGTTAAGGGCCAATCCTTTCACTGGTTCTTATACAGTACTCATCCTCAACCTGTGAGGAAAGATGTTGTATGTAAGAGTTGATGCTCTTTTTATATTTCTTCTGTTTCCAAATAATCAGACCAACAATTGTCACCTCCTCATCAAACTTTTTGCTGCTGCCCATTCCAGCTTTGTGCAGAACTACAGATCTTTGGGACTTGGTGGAACAACCTGTTTCTGTGAAGATATTATACAAACAACAAGTTATCAGGAGTGTCTAAAACTGATTAGTAGCCATCTGTGTGCCGTAAGTGACACATACCGTAACTACCGGTAGATCTATTGCAGTGCTGTATAGAGTTAGAGATCTATTAAATGATAAAGCAATGTATTTGTTGTACAATACAATTATAATCCCGCATTTAATTTATTGTGTTGAGGTTTGGGGTACAGCGTGCAAAACTATAACTAAGCCCATTTTTACTTGACAGAAAAGAGCTACAGTATAAGGATTATCACTAGAAAGCATTATTACCATCCATCAAATGTTTTGTTTTGCCAATTGAAATTACTGAAATTTTATGATCTGGTTGACTACAATATACTCTTAATATTGTACAAGGCACAAAACTTCACATTACCCTCAAATATCCAAACGTTTTTTGTAAAAAGAAGGAGTACTTACAATCTTAAGGGTACTGATATTTTTGTTACGCCACAACATAGAACTAGTTTAAAGAGTAGGTCTACTTTAATTTATGGAATAGGTCTATGGAATGGTTTAGAAAATTATATTAAAGTTGCAAACACAAAGACTTTGTTTAAGAAAATGAATAAAATTAGGTTTCTGGAAAAATATATATAAATTGGTTTGTATCAAAATGTATGTATAGTAAAGTATGATGAGTTATTTATTGTGTAATTTTTTTGTGGATTACTGTTGTTTGAATTGATTGTTTGAATTCATTTTGTTAAAGAAGGGGCAGACTTAAGAAGATTTTATCTTCTACTGCTTCTTTTCATTTCATGTACTGTTTGGTTTTTTATTTATTTACGTGGAATTGTAAATAGTTTTTTGTGTTCTTTTAAAATTTTGAAATGAATAAATTTAAATAAATAAATAAAATATGTGACACATAACCAATCTCAAGGAGCCAAAGCTCAGCGACATGCAAATCAGTTTTTTACTTTGGCTTTTTAGTTGATCTTCTCTGTAAGTGTGCAAACCTGCAAATGTTGGAATCCTAATGATTCTTTTCCTCACTGGATTGTTCCCTGCAGCAGTGATGAAGCAAAGCAACAGACGTGTTTTACTTCCTGTCCGTCTTTCTTCCAGCACCTTATCTTCAACTCGTTAACAAACTGCCTCGGGCCTCGCAAGTTGCTCCACAGCGGTCGACTGCACAAAAGCAAGAGCAGCAGAGAGCTGTGGGCCTTCCTCTTCAACGATTTCCTCCTCCTCACACACAGCGCCAAACCTTTCTCCTCCTCTGGATCAGAGAAGTTATTCAGCTCCAAAACCAACGTACAGCTCAAGATGTACAAAGTGGTAAGCTGGTGGGGAAGCATGTTTTTGTTGACAGCAGGGAGATAAACACTTTTTTCTTTTTTTTTGCTCGTAATACCCCTCGTTCCTCTTCAGCCGCTGTTTCTGAACGAGGTTCTGGTGAAAATGCCACCGGACCCGTCGAGCGACGAGCCCCTCTTTCACGTCTCGCACATCGATCGGGTCTACACGCTCAAAACTGAGACGTTAAGCGAGAGGTGTGCACACACACGACTTGCACTCTACAACCAGACATCGTGTCACATTTTATCACTTTTGTTTCACAACAGGACTGCGTGGGTCCAAAAAATTAAAGCAGCTTCTGAAAACTTCATAGAGACGGAGAAGAAGAAGAGAGAAAAAGCATATCAAGGTTGTTTAAATACTTACAGTCAGTAAAATGTGTGTTGCGTTCAGGTACCACATCTAACACTGTGTTCTTTTCAGCGCGCTCCTTAAAGACCAGCGGGATCGGCCGACTGCTGGTGACAGTCATTGACGCTCAGGAGCTCAAGGCCTGTAAGCCCAACGGTGAGACCAGTGTCATGATGTCATCCAGCTTTACAGGTCCAGCTAGGCCTCCTTACTAAACATTTATATGTTCCTCAAGGTAAAAGTAACCCGTACTGTGAGCTGACCATGGGGGCTCAGTGTTACACGTCTCGGCCGGTCAGCGACACTCTGAACCCCAAGTGGAACTTCAACTGTCAGTTTTTCATCAAAGACATCTACCAGGACGTCCTGTCCATCACTGTGTTTGAGAAAGACCAGTTCTCACCAGACGGTCAGTGAAACAGACACATGTTCATTCACACAACGATGGAGCACTGCCCAGTGTGTCCACTGGGACTACTGTAATCTCAGAGCATGTAGTCTGTAATCTGACCTTTGTGTCTGAATGAGGACATGTCAGATTATGAGAGAAAAGTGCAACAATTGCACCGTCCCCATTGTGGAGCAAAGAGGGCAACTGGAATATCTTCCTTTTATCCGTCTTGTGAGCTGGATAACTTGAAACAAAAAGTGCGTTACAGACTTCAGTTTTAGTGTGTGGCTGTATCTAGGTGTAAGACAGGTTTCTGTCAAAAACTGGGTTGACGCATCAAAATCCAAGATGGCCACCACCATATATACCACATGTAAACCAGAGCCATATAAAGTGAGAGTTGCGACACTCCCATAGAGTTCCATTGTAAGAATGGAATGCAGAAGTCACGTGGGTCATGGAGGGGGCGAATTGTTCCATGGCTCTGGTTACAGTCTGAAGCTGCCTGCAGTAGCGCTCCGTCGCCGCCAGAGGGCGCAGCTCCACAAGGTTTCCATAGCCGTTGTTTGGAACGATTGACCGCCTGTCGGCGAGATCAAAGGGTGTCGGAACTCTCTACAGGTAGTCCCCGATTTACGAGCGGGTTCCGTTACAACGAGGCGCTCGTAAACCGGAAATCTCGTAATTAGGAACGGCCGCCACGTGTCTCGTAAGTCCGGAATTTCGCTCGTAAATTGGAACGGTTTTGCTAGCGCGACTACGAACACTCGTTTTTCATCGAAAAACTGCTTATGAGTGCATAAAAATGATCGGAAACGTGTGTCCACATGTTTAGCTAACGAACTGTGGTGAAAAAACACAGAAAAACTCAGTATTTTTTGCGTTTTTTCAAAAATTTGCCAGCTCGTAAGTCCGGAACCTCGTAGATCAGAGCGCTCGTAAATCGGGGACTACCTGTATTTAAGAAGTTTAAAGACATCCAAGCTTTGATGTCTTCAAGACACAACATAAGTGGCCTGATTGAGGGGGCATCTTTCTTTTATAGTGGCATATAGATTTGACTATCATCAGCGTAACAGTGAAAAAATATCCCATGCTTTCTAAGGATTGATCCCAATGGAAGCAGGTAAAGGAAGAAAAGCAGGGAACCTAAAATGGAGCCCTGTGGAACCCCAAAACGCAGAGGAGCAGTGGAGGATTCAGAACCAGCTATGTTCACAGACATGGTTCTGTCTGCCAGATAGGACCTAAACCAGCTCAGTGCAGTACCACAGATACCCACTTGGTGCTGTAAACGTGATATTAATATATATATACAGGTAGTCCCCGACTTACGAGCGAGTTCCGTTCCTGCGAGGCTCTCGTAAGACGAAAATTCGTACGTCGGAACACGAAACACGTGTTCTCGTAAGTCCGGATTTTCGGTCGTAAGTCGGAAAATTTATGCTAGCGCTACTACGAACACTCGTTTTTCATCACAAATGTTCATACTAGTTCATAAACATGCTCAGAAACTTGTTTCCAAACGGTTAGCTAACACACTTTCATCTAAAAACACATAAAAGTGCTGTATTTTTTGTATGTTCTTTACAAATGTACTGCTCGTTCGCCAGCTCGTAAGTCCGGAACCTCGTAAGTAAGAGCGCTCGTAAGTCGGGGACTACCTGTACTGTACATACAGTACTGTATTTTACCAAGCACTTAGCCTA
>JBBPBX010035502.1:13414-32025 GCA_038048925.1 Garcialebias charrua
ATTACAACCTTGAAAAACTTATTCATACAAACTCATCCTGCTTGCACCGTTAAAATTCTACCATGTTGTTGATTACTATTTTCTCTTTAAGACCCTGTAAATATTATAATTACTTTTTCACTTTTTGGTATTTATTTTTGTTCCCTTATTGCATGCTTTAGTATTTCTTGTGTGTTTATTCTTTATTTTTGTAGCGAGTCAAATTGGTTCTTCTCATCCTGAGCATGTCATTGTACTGTCAACTTTGTGCTAACCTCGCATATGACAAATAAACACAACATGAACTTGAACTATTTGCAAAAATGAATTGAATTAACAATCAGGTTTGTGTTTCCTAAGACTTTGGCTGTGACAGCCATCTTGAATAGGGTTGACTTCAACGGTTCATCAGTTGTAGATGTACATTAAATGATTACTTTGTGCAAGTTCCTTTTAGAATTTGTTCATTGATTCACGAAACGTTTTGGTAACAAACGGACACAGACATGAATATACAGTATTTGTCTTCCTTTTCCTTTCATTAACAAGCTATACTTATTCAGACAAACCCTTTTGTGAGGAATTTTGCATGCATAATGACTTCATAATAAATGTGTCTTTCCTGAATCAAAGTTTCGTGTGGCATGGAGGCTGCACAGCTGCAGAAAGAAAAGCTTTGCAGAGAGTGGTGAAGGCTGCACAGAAGTCTGTTGGAGTAATTCTCCCCACCATCACAGACATCTACACCTCCAGATGCAGGAAGAGAGCCACCTGCATCATGAAGGACCCCACTCACCCAGCACACACTTTTTGATCCGCTCCCCTCAGGAAGGAGGCTAAGGAGCATTAAATGTAGAACCACTAGACTGAGGAACAGCTTCTACCCAGAGGCTGTTAGACTCATGAATATCTAACCAGAATAATCACTGTGAAAAAATCCCATCATGCTGCTGGTCTGTTTCATGTTGCTGTGTTCATGCGTGCTCATCTGATCACACAGACATGTTCATGCTGTTGCTCGACATAATGTTTTTATGCTATTAGTGCTTAGTGTATTTTTAGTTTATGTTTTTCTTAGTTCATATCTTAGATCTTATTCCGGTTTTTCTTTTACATTTTATTGTTGGATGTAACTGGGACCCTGCGTACATAATTTCATTCCACCACACGAGATGCGAATGACAAATAAATCTCTGACTGATATAAATATTTACTTGTAGAGGACCATGTGGACTCCGAGGCTGAGCATCATAGCAACAACGCAGTAGGCCATCAGGCGCAAGTTCCTCCTCCTCTGATTCTGCATCTCCTCCTCTGTCTTTTTTGGATTCTGAGCGTGACGAAACTGCTCCCAGTAACGAATGCTCTCCTGAGCAAGAGGACTGATAGAGAAGTAGCAAACAATTATGACAATTAGTGACATACAAGTGTGGTGGGGGGGAAGATCCTACAAACAATGTGTTTTTGAGTCCTCACTTTCCGTAGGTGCTGCGACCTGAAGTAGATCTGAAGGCCTGGCCTCCACTGTACGGACGGTGGAGTTTCAAGTCGTACTCGTTCCTGCTCAGCTCTTTGCTCAGTATTCTGTAGGCTTCATTCAGCTCCACAAACTGGCTGTGCAGCGCTGGGTTTGATGGATCACTGTCTGGGTGCAGCTGCAAGACAAACAGGCCAGAGTCAGTGATGAGCATCATTCATTGACTAAAAAGATATTCTGGTGGAGGCATGCGGATATCTGGGCATGCTGCCTCCACTGGTACGCATAAATATGCATGCATGCACGATTTGTATTCCCAACCAAGCTTCTTTTTTTCCCCTTCTAAAGAATGAGCTGTATTTCCCATTAATTATACCACAATCATACATAAATACACATCTTTATCCTTATTTACACTGGAAGCCCCGGTCAGAAAGCCCACTGTGGGAACTGTGAGCAATCCACATGATTAAAGGTTGCCCTCTTGTGGCTTAAATTTGTAAAAAACTGCAGGCGCTACCTTCTTAGACTTGTCAAAAAATGCATTCTTTATTTCATCTGAAGTGGCGTCTGTTTTGACTCCCAGCATGTCATAGTAGTTCACAGCTTTTCTGCGGTGATAAAACAAACAATTCAAAACCAAGCAGGTGTTCAAACCTGCAGAGTGCACAAACACCGATCAGCTTTAAGTGGTTAGAACTAAACTACACACACGAATAGAAGAGAATAAAATACCCACCTTTGTGTGTAGCTGCGGTACAACTTTTGCAGTCCACTCTTGCGGTATAAAATACAGCTCTGGCATATTCGCAGCTGTGCCTCCAAATGCATGATCAAATTTTTTTTATAAGATTGGCCTGCACAACAAGGGAGTTGGAGATAATTAAGAATGACCGGTAGTTGAAATACAAAAGCAAATTAGAACAAATGGTGCAAAGAGAATTACAGTTAGAAAGATAAACGCTATGGGAGCAAAACAAAATACAGTACAGTATTGCTGTATAATTTAGGAACAATTTTTCTAAATTTGCTTTTAGTGAAAGAGCATAGCAGAACTTTTTCAATTCATCACCTGCCACCAAAAGGTGAAAGGCAAGGTTTGTCTGTCTGTCATGTTAATAAAATATTTCATTAACTACTGAGTGGATTTTAATGAAACTCTTAGAAATGTATATCGAATGTACGCCTACAACTGACTACATTTTGGAGTTAACCCAATTCAAGATGGCTGCTACAGTGACTATAAATCAGTCAGTTTTATAGACGTTGGCCTAAACTTGTATGTGGCAGTAGCTGGCATTTTCAACACACTCTGAGTGCTAACAGATTTCACATAAGATCTCACAATATCATTTGACATCATGCACATTGTTATTTTATTTTAGTAAAATGACTATAACTCTGACATTTCTTTAAAAAAAAAATACTATTTTAATTTAAAATTCTTCCATGCAAGACAGCAATAGGTAATACGCAATCCTTCAAGGAATACCAGGCTTTCAGTTTAACATCTGTTCAGAGAAGCTTTAAAGGATGAGACTGGGTTTGCAAAGCTATCAAATCGTGTACAAATTGCATTTAAGTTAAGAATTAACTCCACTTTAACACTGTCTATGGTGGCTTTTAAAGATAAAAAAATAAAAAATAAAATAAACCTGGCTCAAACCAAAGACATGAAAAACAACTGCAGATCTTCAGATTGTGACTGACTCGATATCAAATCCATAAAATAATCTGTATGGACCATTTTGATTTTCATTTACTAAATGTGAATATGTTTAGTTCTTTGTCTGTACCCAAAAAGTAAATATCAAAACGTTTTGTTTATATCACTGGAAGTTCTAGATTTTATTAAATTATGTTGCCTTTGTCAACTCAGTTATTTACCGTAAAATTATACTGTCAAAATGGAAAAACTCCAGCCGAAGTAATTCAGTAAGGGGTCCTTGCCAGAGAGCCAGCTGTTTATTTTTACCTGTCACTGTGTTTCCATTGAAAATGTTGACGTCAGCAGCTGTCTCCACATCTGTCAGCACATGACTGAAAACCTCAACACAGAATGAGGTGAATACAAAAACAAATCAACCAAAACAGTCACTGAAACAACACATAACACAACGTATCATGTTTTGTTTTGTGAGGGACAAATTCATTATAAACTAACTTTGACTTACTTAAAAAATATATATACTGTATATTTTTTTTTCAAGTGTCGTACCAACAGTACTACAATACGTATGTATCACCAGTTATTGCACTAAATAAACACATCTGTCATGAAGAAAAAAAATCAAACAAGACTTAACAGGGAAAAGGGTTTGTTATCTGCTAATGCTAACACTTGAAAAGTCCAACAATTTGTGAAAGCGTTAGCTTTGTAAAAACGGTCTAATTTAGCTTATGTTACTCGGGTAAAGAGAAAAACTGAGCTCAATGTCATATTTAAATTAGAAATATAACAAAATGTGTGGTAGAAAAGGTGACATACCGGACCAATTCAGTTTTGTAACAGAACAGTGTAACAACAGAACAGTCAAATTAGCGTTCTTCTTCTTCTTCTTCTATAGATTTTATTGGCGGTTGGCGAACTCATATTAAGCGCATTACCGCCACCAACTGGACTGGAGTGTGGACTTGGATAATAGACAGGAAAAAAATAAAATAAAATAAAATAAAAAATAATAATAATAAAAATAAACAATAATAATAAAATAAAGTAAAATAAAGAAAAATAAATAATAAGAATAATAAAAACAAACTAAATTCGACAAAACAAGCTAATCGACTTCATGAACAAAACAACTTTACTGTATGTATCTGGCGAGTTTTCCTCCAAGAGCCCAGCTAACGTGAAGTTCTGACGTTTTTCTTTTGATAATGACTTAAACAGATGTTTCCTTTGGATCTTGTAGTTATTGCAGTGCAGCAGAACATGTTCAACTGTCTCTGGTTGATTACAGTGTGTGCATTTTCCTGTGGGATGTTTGCCCATTCTATGTAGAGAGTAGTTGAGACCTGAGTGTCCTATTCTGAGTCGAGTGATGACATTTTCCACTCTCCTATTCCATTTTGTTGTCCTACCTAACCCAACACGTTTTTGTATGCTGTACAAATGTCTTCCAGTTTCCTGTAGATCCCAGTGCTCTTGCCATACAGTTTGTGTATATTTCTTGATAAACGGTTTAATTTCTGATTTGCAAAGTGGGACTTGTAGGTCTATGGACAGTCTCTTGATTGCTTGTTTAGCCAGTAAGTCTGCTTTTTCATTTCCCTCCACACCGACATGCGCTGGAACCCAAACAAATTGTAATTTTGTGCCCTTAATGTCTATTCTGTACAGTGTAATAAAAATTTCATAGATGATATCTTTCCGGATTGATTTGCCTGTTGCAATACTATTGAGTGATGAAATGCTGTCAGATGCAATAACAACATTTTTTATGTCATTCTCCTCTATCCACTGCAGAGCCAACAATATAGCTAAGAGTTCAGATGAGTAAACTGATAAATGGTCCGATGCTCTCTTTTTGATACAGACGTCCCTGGCTGGGATGTAAACTGCTGAACCTGCCCTCCCTGTTTCAGGATCTTTAGAACCATCTGTAAATAAAATAACATCATCAGAGAAGTGTTCATCACAAAAATTTTGGACAAAGTGCCATACCGGAAGTTCTGATTTCACTTTTAGTTTCTGAAGTAAACCAAGATTTACAGTAGGTAACGGAAATAACCACGGAGGGATGGATGATAGTGGAAGAGTAGGGCTGAACTGAAACTGGGACAATCCAACACTTACTGCCTTTGCATCACCCACCCACCCAAAACTTATGATGTCTGTTTCATTATGTTCCCAACAATCCTTTAAAATATTTTTGGTTGGATGGTTTTCAGCGTGACCCTGCAGATTGACCCAGTATGCAAGCATAAGTTTAACCCTTCTAATTCTCAGGGGAGTTTCTCCCACTTCCACTTGCATTGCTGACACAGGTGAAGTTCTGAATGACCCACTGATGATCCTTAAGGCCTGAGCTTGTAGTTTATCTAACTTTTGTAGGTGAGTTTCTGCAGCTGACAAATAAGCTATACAACCGTAATCAAATGATGACCTCATAAGTGCTAAATATATGTTGTGTAACGATGCTCTACTTGCTCCCCATTCCTGTCCTGCCAAACAACGAAGTATGTTAACAATCTTTTTACATTTGTCTGCAACTTTGTCTATATGGACGTTCCAACTGAGTTTCTCATCAAACCACATTCCCAAAAATCTCACTACTTTTGCTTGCTCTATTGTTTGATTGTAAAGTTTCAGGGTAATGGGAGAAATTTTATGTCTTCTTGAGAAACATATAGTCTGTGTCTTTGTGACTGATAATTTAAAGCCCCAGCTATTGGACCATTTCTCCACCACATCTATTGCAGACTGCATTTTCTTTCTAACATATTCTATATTTCTACCTTTCATCCAAATAGCCCCATCATCTGCATATAAGGACCTTCCAACATTTTTCTCAACTTGAGAAAAAATGTCATTTATCATTATACTAAATAATAATGGACTACAAACACTACCCTGAGGTGTTCCGTTATCTACTGCGTGTATCTCCGAACACTCTGTCCCAACCCTAACTTGAATTGTCCTACCTAACAAAAAGTCTTTCACCCAATTATATGTTCTGCCCCTAATCCCCAATGAATTCAACTTTATAAGCAAACCCTCTTTCCATAGCATGTCATACGCTTTTTCTATGTCAAAAAGGACTGCGACCACTACCTCTTTATTTGTCTGAGCTTTCCTGATGTCTGATTCCAGACACAGAACAGCGTCCATAGTACTGCGACCCCTTCTGAACCCACTTTGATATGGGGACAAAAGTTCTCTGCTTTCCAAGACATATGTTAGTCTTTCTGTTACCATACGTTCCATAATTTTACATAGATGGGAAGTCAGCGCAATAGGTCTATAACTAGACGGATCTGAGGGGTCTTTCCCTGGTTTTAGGATAGGCACTATGGTTGCATGTTTCCATATGGATGGAAGTTGACCTTTTTCCCAAATCATGTTGTACAGTTTTAATACAGTCTCCAATGTTTCATCTGTCATATAAGCCAACATTTTATAGCAAACATCATCCTTCCCAGGAGTGGTCTGACGTGAACTATTAATTGCTCTTTTTAGTTCACATAACGACAGAGGCAGATCCATGGTGTCTCCAGTTAACTCCTGCGTTTCTAAAATATTTGGATATGCTGACAGTACCCCGATTCTAAGAAGTTTTGTCTCATCCGATAAATTGTCCGAGCTGTGTATTTTCTTAAAAGTTTGGACTAAAAGTTCTGCCTTTTCTTGATTGCTAACAGCCATTTTGTCACCCCTAAGCACAGGTAACTCATAATTGCGTCTCATCCCACTCATTCTCTTGATCATGTTCCATACCTCTGACAGTTTTACCTCTCTACCAATACTATTACAATATTGCCTCCAAAATGTGCGTTTTTGAGTCCTTATAGTTTTCCTGACTATTGCCTGTGCCCTTTTATATTGAATTAAAGTGTCCTGTGTGTGTAACTTTTTGAGTTTCCTAAATATTCTATTTCTTGTTTTAATGGCTTCACTACAATCAACATTCCACCATGGAACCCTCTTGCCACCCTTAGTTCCAGTGGTTTTAGGTATCGTTTCTTTCGCCGTCCGGACAATTTCATTGACTAATCTTTCATTTAGGTCGTCTACATCCAACATGTCAGCATCTTTGATATCCCCAAATCTTATTGCACTTAATGTTTGATAATTGTCCCAGTTAGCTTTTTCCCACCTCCATCTAGGAATTCTTTTAATTTTGTCAAGGCACATCTTCACTCCTATCCTGGTCAGTACTGGGTAGTGGTCACTGCCCATGGTAGACTGTTTTAATACTTTCCACGAGCTAATGCTTGCTAAATTGTTGGACACAAATGTCAAATCAAGTGCTGCTTCTGTATTTTTTGCAATATTATATCGTGTTCCATCCCCACTATTAATACACACCAAACCATTCCCGTCTACATATTCCTCAACTACATCACCATTTGCGTCAGTGTTATTGCTTCCCCATAAAGTATTATGTGAATTAAAATCCCCACACCATAGAACGTTACCTTTCAGTGATCCCCCAACATCATCTAATATACTTTGGTCTAATTTAACACACGGATTATAAAAGTTTATTATGTCTACACTCCCTCTATCAGTCCATATCTTTATCTTTATTGATTCATATTGCGTGCTTACATTTGTAATATTATAATTTATTCCATTTTGTATGAATGTTGCAACTCCTCCACCCACACCAGATACCCTATCTCTTCTAATTATTGAATAACCTTTCAAAACAAAATCTAAATGCGGTTTCATCCATGTTTCTTGTACACATATTACACTAGGTTTCACTTTTGTATCATCAATAAACTTCTTGAATTCTTGTCCATTTGAGATTAAGCTTCTTGCATTCCATTGAATTAAATTTAGGATTATTGTGAGTGTTCAGTCAAAGTCTGAGAGGGTTGAGATAAGTCATCAAGTGTGTTTTTAATCAATTCCCATTGCAGTCCACATATTTTTAAGAACTTCTCCGCAGATCTAACTATTATCTTTATCCGTTCATTTCGGCTTTTCGATTGAGCAGAACAGTTGATTATGTCTGCCATAAACAGTACAAAATCATTTTTGTCAACAATCATGGTTTCTTCCTTTATCAGATTACATCCCACACATGTCTTGGGTTCGTTGGTTGTAGTAATATTTTGTTCTTTAGCTTTAAATGTAACTGGAACTTTCTTAATGGCGTCTGCGTAACTGATACCTTGTGTAACTTTAACCCTTTGAATCTCTGCTGCCCGTTTACTCACTACACATCCTCCGTATGCTGAACTGTGTTCACCACCACAATTGCAACATTTCAGTTTAGCCCCTTGTTCACATTTTCCATAGTCATGTTCTCCACCACACCTTCCACACCTTTGCTTTCCTTTACAGGCTGCCGCAACATGGCCAAACCTCTGACATTTAAAACATCTCAGTGGTGGGGGGATAAACAACCTGACATCATAACACATGTAGCCTACAAATAGTTTTTCCGGGAGTTTGTTTCCTTCAAAAGTAATCAGCATTGACAGGCTGTCACACCTGATACCATCTCTGTTTATTTTCATGCGTCTGACTTCCTTAACTGTAGCATTAGTAATGTTTGTTTTAAATTCATCAATTGACACCTTTACTGGGATCCCTGTGACAACACCCCTGACAATGCTATCATAAGCAAGAGAACATTGCACACGTTTACCATTCAGTTTTTCCATCCTAATTGCTTTCTCCTTTTGTCCTGCATCGTTACAAAAGATCATAAGAGTCCCACTTCTCAGAACTCTAGCGCTCTTCACGTCTCCGATTTCTTTACTTATTGCTTTTGTTAACAGTATTGGGTTCCAGCTGTCAAATGTAGCCCCATCTTGAAGCAGCTTAAGTATTACTTTATGTTCCTCTTTCGTCTTCTTTACTAGCTCTTCTCTGACACTATCGCTGTCATCTGATTTGCTATTTAAAGCCTTCTTCCGCTTCTTTTTTCGAGCAACATCCCACGCTTCAGAACTCCCGCCACCTATTTCCATTGCGCCCGATTCGCAGTCTGACCCGTCACTTCCGCCTGCCATCTCCAATCCACCTCCAGTCCAGCCAAAAAACGAACCGCTGCTCCGATCAACAACCCGGAGAAGTGGATTGATTCAGCAACCTAATCCGCTAAATCAGGACATAGCTTCTTCTTCTTCTTCTTCTTCTTCTTCTTGAGTTTTCTTTGGCGGTTGGCTTACATGATTTTGAAGCATTACCGCCATCTGCAGTTTAGGATATGAACTGGAATAGCGCTCAAAATATACACAAAAAAAATAAAATAAAAATAAAATCTCCATAAATCAGACGTAGCTTCTCAACACGAAGGAAAACAAAGAGGCCGAGCTGGTGACGTCATGTCCACATATTTACCAGCAGCCACCACCAGGGGGCGATATGTCATCTGCCAGTTGGCTCAGACATATTTCTCTACCAGCAATCTGAATACCTTTTATGCAACTGTTTTTAATGAAATGTGCTAAAATCTCCATAGGAAGAAGGAACAAAAATGGAGAAATTGGACAACCTTGTCTAATTCCACGCTCAACATTAAATCAACTCTATTTCTAAAAGATTGCTCTCAAGTAAAATGTGCTGTTGAGCTGCTTGGTGAATTTTCTGCAGCCTCAGGTCTCAACCTTAATTTATCTAAATGTGAATTACTCCCTATTAAAACATGTCATGACACAGAGATCTCAGGAATCCCAGTAAAACACAAAGTTAAATATCTTGGTATCTATATTATAAAAGAGGAGGACCAAAGATTAAGTGATAACTTTAATCCCCTTGTTACTGTAATTCAAAAAAAAATTCAATTTATGGGTACAGAGAGATTTATCCATCTCCGGTCGTGTATTACTTTCTAAGGCTGAAGGTCTCTCCAGTTTGGTTTATGCGACTTCTGCCTTGGAGGTTCCCAAGGACATCATTTCAAAAGTGGATAAAACATTGTTTGATTTTATTTGGAAAAAAAAGGTTCATCTAATCCGAAAAAATGTTATGATAAATAAGCTGTGCTCTGGTGGGTTTAATGTATTAGACTTACAGACTCTAAACTCCTCCTTTAAAATTAAATGGATCAAAAGATATCTCTTAAATCCAAACTCTTTGTGGAACTTCATTTCAACACATGTATTTGAAGCATTGGGTGGTCTATCTTTTATTTTAAGGTGTAATTACAACATTGACAAAATTCCGATCAAACTCTCCAATTTCCACAAACAGCTGTTTTTGTGCTGGACTCTGGTTCACAAACACAATTTCTCTCCACACAAATACTATATCTGGAATAACAAAGACATTTGTTTTAAACATAAATCTATTTTCTTTAAAAATTGGTTTGACAGAGGAATAGTTCATGTACATCAGTTATTCAACAAAGACGGCAACACTTACTCTTACAGTGAATTTTTAACTACGTATAACTTTCCAGTACTACCAAAAGAATTTGCAATTGTCTTTGATGCAATTCCATCTGGTGTAAAAATGTTGATGTCAAATCCTGTACAAAACAGCACGAACTATTTAACTGAAGAATTATTCATTGGTAACTCTGACCCTTTTTTAAGTGAAAAAACAAATAACAAATGTATTAGAGAATTAATAATTAGAGAATGTATTAGTAAACCTGCTTCTATATTCTTCTGGGATAATTTATTTAATGATATCTGTTGGAAAGATGTTTGGTTGTTACCTAGAAAATACTTTATAACTAATAAGATTCGAGAAGTGTCCCTAAAGATTCTGCATAAATGTTATCCTGTAAACTATATAATCTCCAAGTACCGTCCAAACGTAGACCCAATGTGTTCACTCTGCCACAGCTCTGAGGAGACCATCATCCATCTCTTCTGGGACTGTTCTCATACTCAGGTGTTCTGGAAAGACATTTTCATGTATGTAAATAGAAAGTTAGAAATTGACCTACCATTTGACGCTAAAATTATACTGTTTGGTTTCTTTTGTCCAAATATTTCAAGTAAGAAAGTTTTTGTTGTAAATTTAATACTACTCTTAGCCAAATTTTACATCCACAGTTGTAAATTCTCCTTGCTAAAACCTAGATTTATAGTGTTTTCTAATTATATTTCCTCTTACTTAGCTACTTTAAAGTACTGTACTAATGCCAAAGCTTTAAAAACTAAAACAATCTGTAACGAATTTCTGTTGTAAGCTGCCCAAGACACATTTTTGTTTTTGTTTATGTGCCTTTATTCTCTTTTGTGCTATGCATGCCTTAAGTCTCGAGCCATGTTTGACATTGTAAGTTTTTTTTGTACTTGTTTCTTTTATAAAAATAAAAAAAAGTGTTTGTAGAGGCATGATGTGAGATGAAGTGATGTGTGAACTTTCCTGAGTACAGAGCAGAAATCAGAATGAACTCTTTCTGACTGACTTGAACTGGTCACAACTGGGAGCTTCTTCCAGATGTTCTGATCCAGTTTCCATGTTCCAGCTGCTCCTAATAAATCTCTAGTTGTTGTTGTTGTCCACAAGATGGCGCTGTTTGTCTTTGACACTTCTTTCTCCTCATCAGTCCTCCAGCTGCATGAAGAAGATGAAGATGGTGTGCAGGGTGGTGCTGCTCCTCATCCTCAGCTCGTGTCTCTGTGGTCAGTTTGGACCTTCAGGTTCAGTCCAGAACATTCAGTTCTTGTTGTAGATGCAGTTTCAAGCTGTCAGTGTGTCTGCTCCTCTCTGTCTCCTCAGCAGCAACATTTGTAGTGAACGTGACCCAGAGCTCCTATCAGGCAGAGCAGAACCACAACATGACCTGGAGTGGACCTTCACCACCACACCTGAGACATCCTGGAGACACCTGTTCATCTACTGCAGCTTGTTAGCTCCTCTCAGAGAGTCACTCCTGTATCTGCTCCATGAAGGTGTTGAGGTGTCAGAGGCTCAGGATGAACAGTTTGCAGGACGAGTCCAGAGGGACGGAGACGTCCTCAGAGAAGGACGCATCAGACTCCACCTGTCCTCACTCAGGACGGAGGACTCTGGTCTGTACAGGTGTCAAGTGAAGACAGAAGATGGTTCTGGTTCTGGAATGTGTCGTGTGAACGTCTCTGGTGAGAAGAATTTAAATTGTCTTCATGATTAAACTCTTGATAATTGTTGACATGAACAAAACTCATTAGATTCAAGTTGAAACAGACCAGATGTTAGAACCTGTCATTTCCTTCACAGCAGCTGCTGAGCAGCTCCACAGACCAACCTGGACTCCAGAACCAGAGGACCGAGGAAAGACTGGTCTCTCATCTCAGTGTGTTCATTAACAGCTGTGTGGGTCGTCTATTTGATCCTTTTCATTTTCAGAAATATGTTAGTAAAAAATAAAACTAGAAACAAAACCCAAGCAGAAGTTCAAGTGTTGAAGAGAAAGGTCTTCTGGACTTTGACCTAAAAGAAGGTTAAAAAACAAAACAAGTGGACTTCTATTCTGAAGCTAAAGATGTTTCTCTTCCCATCCTGAAAGCTTTTCTTTCTGCAGCTGTGCAGCCTCCATGCCACTCCATGATGCTGGAGCACAGGATGCTCTCCACTGCACCCTGTAGAAGGAGGTGACGACTGAACTTCCATCTCAGCCGCCTGAGGAAGTAGAGTCTCTGATGATCTTTCTTCATCAGGCTGGTGGTGTTGATGCTCCAGCTGAGGTTGTCGTTCAGGTGCACACCCAAGTACTTGTAGCTGGAGTTTGTGGAATACCCTCAACTTCCTGTTTATTTTTGGAACTATCAACTGTGACTCTTTGGAATACTCCTAAAGCAAGGACGCTGTTAGTTGTGATTCACCAACAAGGTACCCAAGTTGTAAATCGCAAGTGGGGGAATGTAACGTCCAACCAGCATCCCTCAAAAGACAAAACATCCTCAGAGACACATCTCTTCTACCCCACTGGGCTAAATCTCCAAGTCAGGATGAGTCGACATCCTGGACCACCCTGGCTCCAGACTGACTATAATCATTAACCTTCTGTGTTAATAATAACCCTTTGTGCTAATCTTTGCTGGCAAGGAACAGACATTCAGTGTCCAAGAGAATTCAGTATCAACAAATGACAGAACCCTAGCATGGCCTCGGGATCAGAGCCATATATAGAGAGAGTTCCGACACGCTTTGATCTCGCCGACAGGCGGTCAATCGTTCCAAACTACGGCTATGGAAACCTTGTGGAGCTGCGCCCTCTGGCGGCGACGGAGCGCTACTGCAGGCAGCTTCAGACTGTAACCAGAGCCATGGAACAAATCGCCCCCTCCATGACCCACGTGACTTCCGCATTCCATTCTTACAATGGAACTCAATGGAAGTGTCGCAACTCTCACTTTATATGGCTCTGCTCGGGATAACAGAACTGTAGTTGCCGTAGTAACGATGGAAGTAATCCACTGTTTTCAATGTGTCAGGAACCAAACGTACATTTTCTAAGAGAACGGTGTGATACAAAACAAGGTTTGCCTGTATCATGTAAACAAACGTATTGTTCCCCTCTGAGATTTTAAGAGGAGGGTGTCATTAAAATTAATGATATGCAGCTGGTTCACACCCACTCTGTTGGTAGCTGCATTTTGATTGGTTCTCTGACACGTAAGGTCAGAGTTGGAGAGCGGTCTCAGGGGGAGAAGTTGTCCGAAGCTGGCAGAAGTGGGATGTCCTGGTGGAGAGTTTGCTCTGAGCCAGCCCAGAAGTCCATGAGGACTCCGATCCAGTCAGCTGAGAGATGGAGAAAAGTCCTGGTAACCCTCAAACACCCCGTGAGTGATGAGGCACAACCGCCTGCTGGAAGAGACGTGGTCCCTCAAGGAATAACATCCCTCTTCCAGTGACAACGTGAACCTCCTGCCTCACTTCATCACATCCATTGTGCTAATGAGAGATGGACGTCTCCTGGTAGGACAAACATCTTCCTTCTGATGAGAACAACAAGTGACAACTGTTTTCTTACATGTCATTTAAGTTCATGAATCTGAGAGAAAGTTGACCTAAATTTTAACGTTAGAGCTAAAACTTTAGTCCTAAATTTTAGATAACACCTCTTCTAAAAGTCTTAAGCTATTTAATATTTACCCTTTTGACATAACACTGTTATTATATTTCATATTTGCTATAATTTCATATTGTCATTATTCAAACTGAAAATAAACGTTACTGAATTGTGATTTGAACTGACCAGATTCTTGTCTTTGTTGGAGCGAGGGGAACAGAATATTGTTGAAGAACTCAGATTATTCTTTTGATTGAGGTCGGTCAACATTTATCACATAACTCTGAACAGTTAGTGTAAACAGCTGTTACAAGGTGTCCACATTTCCTTTACATTTTTAATTGATCAAACTTCACATAAATCTGCACTTGATCAGTGAAGTTCAATTGTTTTATTATTTTAAGATATATCGTAATGTATTTTAGTAGGTAAGACAAACTAAACACTAAACTAGTGTGAACAAAAATTAAAATGTTGACGATGAAACTTTCACCTCAAATGAATGTTCTCTAGAAGTGTTCATCTTCAGAGGAAGTCTGATGTTTGAACAGTTTCTAGTTAATAAAACCTTCAGAAGCTTCAGCTGGTTTGTAAAACGTCACATTCAGGACTGGATTCTTCAAGTCTTCTATATTCTGGTGACTCCTCGTCTTCATCACCTCCATGATTCATGGACCTCTGGTTCTTTTCTGACCTTCACTTCAGAGACACAAAACTAAAATATATTTATTTATTTCACATCCTTCTGAAACAACAACATGTGAAGTGAAACAGCTGTAATCTATAAAAAGGACACGTGTGTGTTGAGCTGCAGCTTCTCTTTAAAAACATGTTTCAGTGTCGAGACAGGAGGAGCTGATTCTGTTGTTCTGGAATCAAGAAAAGAAGAAGCTGCTGTCTGGTTGATAGTTTCCTCCATCATGTCCATCAGGGAGGAGACTGAGGAGTCTCCAGGCTCGAACCAGCAGACTGAGTGACAGCTCTGTTCATCAGGCAGTCAGAATGCTAAACACTCTGCCTGCTCTGCCTCCCCTCCCATTTGAACTGCCTTAACACAAAAAACTTTCTCACACATTACCACTCAACACAAAGTTTTTAACACTGGACTCTGTGTCATCAAACGGGTTATTCACTAAACTCTCGGTCATGTGCTCATTCAGTTTGCACTACTTCTCATATTTGCACTAATGTTTGTATTACATTACTGCCTATAGTCATACTACTGTTTACATTCACTGTTTCCATTTATTAATATGGTTTACATGTATTACTACTGCTTTACATTTATTACTACTGTTTACATTTACACTACTTTTATATCTACTCTACTGCAGTATTCTCTGACTAGCCTTATGCCAAATGTGCCTTATGTGCCTCACTGCATATGCCACTTTGCCTATATACCAACATCAACTACCTCATACATATACTGTGTACATTAACTCATATGCTGCTGTGCCACTCTTTGCAAATGTCAATGCTAGAAACTTTAGTTTATTTTATAGTTACAGGTAGTCCCCGATTTACGAGCGAGATCCGTTACAACGAGGCGCTCGTAAACCGGAAATCTCGTAATTTGGAACGGTTGCCATGTCTCTCGTAAGTCCGGAATTTCGCTCGTAAATTGGAACGGTTTCGCTAGCGCGACTACAAACACTCGTTTTTCATCAAAAAACTGCTTATGAGTGCATAAAAATGATCGGAAACGTGTGTCCATATGTTTAGCTAACTAACTGTGGTGAAAAAACACATGAAAACTCAGTATTTTTTGCGTTTTTTCCAAAAATTCGCCAGCTCGTAAGTCTGGAACCTCGTAGATCAGAGCGCTCGTAAATCGGGGACTACCTGTATACTTTTTATACTACTATGCAAAAACTCAGGACAGTATTACACTTTTATTATTTCATTTTATGCTTATGTTCATTGGGTGTTTGGTGTTTTAGGGGTGTTTGGTGTTTCAGTGTTGGTGTAAAATTTCATACTTTTATACTATTATAAAAAAACTCAGGACAGTGTTACACTTTTACTATTTTATGCTTATGTTTATTAAATATTTCAGTGTTTTAGTGTTTAAATGTTTACTGTTGCACCGAGGGACTGAGAGAAACGCAATTTTGGTCCTGTGTATGTCCTGTACATGTTGCAGTTCTGACAATAAAGTTGACTTTGACTTTGAGAACATCACTGATGAGGACCAGACTGCTGCAGTCCTCTTACAGCGCCCCCATGTGGTCACACAGAGGCGCTGCAGCTGAGAGGAGCTGGATGATGCTGAGAAAAGAAAGTTTCCAGACAGCACGTCTGTACAAATATGACTTATTCACCACATGGAAACATCATAAAGAGGATAAATAAATAAATAATGTGTAAAAGAGCCACATCAGAGGGTCCAAAGAGTTAAATGTGGTCCCAGATCCAGATGTTTCTGGTCCCAGATCCAGATGTTTCTGGTCCCAGATCCAGTCCTGATCTGTGCCCGACAACCTCAGACTCCTTTCATCAAAGCTCCACCAGGGGTTTCTCCTGTCGTTGATCCAGAATGTTCCAGGAGGTCCGAGCTCCACTTCCACCTTCTCTGTCCAGATCCAGCCTGCCCACTTTCAGGCCCTCTGGGCAAATAGGATTTTAACCTGCAACCTGCCTTGATTAGAGGAGGAACACACAAAGTGTAATCTAGTCCACCACCACAACATCTACTCGTCCCAAAAACTGGAGACAAGAAGGAGAAGTTGAACTAAAGTAAGAGCTGGTGCTCTAAACCCTCCAGCTGCCCTGAGCCAACACCACCCAAGGGCAACTGGAGGGTGAAGCAGAGGTCATCTGTCCAAGTCCAACAGCAAGAAGCCCCAAAGTCATGAAGATGGACACACACTTCCTGTGTGGACCTAAGAGGATGAAGAGGACCTTCATCACTTCATCAGATCCTCCATGAAGGTCCAAACTCCTCGTCTCCTGGTTCTGAACCGTGGAAACAGACTCTTGAAGTCACACCAAGACAAAGGTGTCGTTCCTTCAGCCTCCACGTTCCTTCAGTCCAGCTTGTTCTCTTCAACACGCTCTCTCCTCATGGCCTGAAACTTCTCACAGTTACAGCTCCTTCCAGCTGCTGCAGCTGTGAGGGAGGTTCTGAGAACAGGCCCGCTGGACACAGCTGGAGCTCCACAGGGTCTGGTTGGGTCCAGGAGGCTCTGAGGTTTTATTGTTCAAACATCAGAACAATCTTTAATAAAGTGAAGTCAGTGTGAAATCTCCTCAGATTCAATCATGTCACTCAGTTTCTTCAGGATCTCTTCTCACCTGAACATGAACTGGAGTTCACTTTGATGAAGTGAAACCATCATAAAAACAATAGTGTCTGTTACGGCTGGCTCAGGCCGAACACATAAACGGGACACAAGACACAAGGAGGCAGAAGAAAAATTAAAAAGCTTTATTGAAAAACTCCCCGACTCCTCCCTCCAGGTGCGGAGTGCACCGTCTTCTGGCACAGGGTCAGGAAAAAAGCAAAGATTAGACAAAGTGCAAATAAATGGTGGACGAGAGTGAGTCAGCCAAAAATAATATAACGTCCCCAGCATCGGCCCAACCCATAAAACAGGGCCGTCGCAGCCTGTCTGGAGACGGACTACCTGACCAAAAGGGAACCCTAGGGGTAAAAGAAAAACGATATAACTGGACTACTGATCTCACTCTGTCATTAGGCCAACAAACAAAAAGCTCCAAACAGCTCCAAACTCCAAAAGGCTCCAAACAGCTCAAAAAGCTCCAAACAGCTCCAAGCTCAAAAATGTTCCTGGTTAAACCAACTTAAACTAACCACACAGGTCAGCATCCCTGATATCAATTATCATTAGCAGGATCCTAATGTCATCAATGCAGCCTTCAGCTACCCAGTGCACTAAGCACAACAAAAGTCAAATGATGAGCAAACATTCCTAAGTGCATCAAGCACAGTCAAACTCCACAAACAAATGAGCTGACACAAATGCAACTAGCAGTCAAGACCAAACATGAGCTAGTAGCCACTCTTTAAGTGCATCTAGCAGTCAAGACCAAACATGAGCTAGTAGTTACTCACCAAGAACCTTCTAAACAGAAGATCAGACTTCAAGACAGGGGTGGGCGGAGAACACCCCCACACAGTACCATACAGTACTCAAACAGCTCAGCAAAAGCAACCTCCTCTGAGCTCACAACACTCCGCATTCAAGCACAGTCAACTTGAAGTATATATAGGCGTGGCTCTCAGGTGTTCCTGGCTGAACACACACAAGCCTGATCACAATCAGACTAATTAACCACACAAAAGCATGACTGCAGTCAACATACATAAGAACTAAAAGGTGTCAGCATTGGCAGCTTCCTCAGGATATGTAACACCTCCACCACCAGTGTTTTTGTATGGGGGAAAATGTAGTCTTGTGAGGACACCGGCTACATAACAACATACAAAAAACAAGTTAGGGCAGAGTATTCAAAAACGAGAGAGGGCACAAGGATCGCAAGATCCACCAACATAAACA
>JBBPBX010035503.1:0-32025 GCA_038048925.1 Garcialebias charrua
AATATAAATTGGAGATTAAATACATCACTGCTACAAGAAGAAGAATTTATACAATATTTTAAAAAAGAATGGGCATCGTATCTAGAGTTTAATGACTTGCCAGGAACTTCAGCATGTACACTTTGGGAGGCTGGGAAAACAGTCATGAGAGGTAAAATAATATCCTATTCATCAAATAAAAAGAAAAAAGAAAATAAACGTATTGATGAATTAGAGAAATCCATTAAATTGTTAGAAGGTCTACAAGGTGAGGAAACACAGCAAAAGCTACGCAGATTAAAATTAGAACTAAATGAATATATTGATAAGAAAAATAAATTCTTGATACAAAGACTTAGATTAGATCATTTTGAATACGGTAATAAATCAGGGAACTTTTTAGCTAATCAACTCAAATTAAACAAAGAAAAAACATCTATATATGGTATTAAAGATGAAAATGGAAATATATTTTATGATGAGGGAAAAATAAACGATGTTTTTAAAGATTTCTATAAAACTCTATACACTCCACAAATAAATCCATCTAATGAGGATATTAATGAATTCTTGGAGAAAGTAACACTTCCAAAACTAGATATTAGTCAGTCATCAAAACTAGACTCACCATTAACATCAGATGAGCTCCATGAAGCAATTAAAAGCATGCCTAATAAGAAATCTCCAGGTCCTGATGGCTATCCAGTGGAATTCTATAAAGAATTCTGGGATATACTGGAACCGATATTCTATAGAGTGCTACTTGAGTCAGAAGGAAATGGCAGGCTACCAACACATATGAATTCAGCTAACATTAGTCTCTTATTAAAATCAGGCAAAGACCCAGTATTACCTACCAGTTATCGTCCAATCTCTCTTATTAATGTAGATGTTAAAATAATTTGTAAAGTCTTATCAAAAAGACTAGAGAAGATAACTCCTGTTATTATACATCCAGACCAAACCGGATTCATAAAGGGAAGACACTCGAACACAAACACTCGCAGATTATATAATGTAATAGAGTATTCGTATTTTAAAAATATTGAAACAGCTATTTTTTCTTTAGATGCTGAAAAAGCATTCGATAGAGTAAATTGGAATTTTTTATTTGCTACCTTAAATAAATTTGGTTTTGGGAATTACTTCATTAACTGGTTAAAAATATTATATAGTTCACCAACAGCGTGCGTCAGGACAAATAATCAATTATCTTCAAGCTTCTGTTTACAGAGGGGCACCAGGCAAGGTTGCCCACTTTCACCAGCATTATTTGCTATTTTTATTGAACCTTTAGCAGCAGCAATAAGGCAAAGTGCTGATATTAAAGGAATAAAGGGTCGAAACATAGAACATAAAATTAGTCTTTATGCTGATGATGTTTTGCTTTTTCTTGAGAACTCGGGAAACTCAATATCTAATGTTATCAAGTTAATAAACTCATTCTCAAAAGTTTCTGATTATTCTATAAACTGGACAAAATCTACAGTTCTTCCAATAAATTGCGTGTTTAATAATTCTCTTAATGAAAGACTGCAATCAGGTAACATTAAATATTTAGGTGTTAATATCTCTCCTAAATTAGAGGATTTAATAAAATTAAATCATATCCCATTATTAAAGAAAATTGAAGACGATCTTACTAGATGGAGATCTCTACCCATATCACTTATGGGAAGAGTTGCCTCAGTAAAAATGATGGTGCTGCCGAGAATAAATTATTTATTCTCAATGATTCCAAATAAACCTTCAACTGAATGGTTTAAGTCCCTGGACTCTTCTATATCTAAATTCCTTTGGAAAAATAAAACTCCACGTATTAGTTTAAAAACATTACAGAAATCTAAAGATACCGGAGGATTAGAACTTCCAAACTTTTATTACTACTATTTAGCCAACAGGTTACAATATATATCAAAGTGGTTAAAACCGAATGCACTAGATGAAACTTGGATAGATATAGAACAAACTTTATGTAATAATATTAGGATTTCAGATCTACCATTTATCAGTACAGATTTAAAAAGACATGTCTGCTTTAAGAGCATCAATATTGGCTCATCTCTGACAGCATGGTGGGAGTATCTGAAAATGACAAAGTCTTCACTACTCCCATGTAGACATACACCTCTCTGGAACAATCCTGACATTCAACAAGAAAATAATGTTAAATTTCTCAGGTTGGAGAATGAAAGGTATTGAATGTCTGGAACACATATTTGAGGGTATAGACCAGGGGTGTCAGAGTCAAATACACCAAGGGCCAAAAAAAAAAATTTGCTACAAGCCAAGGGCCGGACTGGTTCAATGTTCATATTGAAATGATTTCACATAGCCTGTTGAACCAAGACCTAACAGACTGTCTATTATTTAAGGATTAAATTAATAAAACAATATTTTCTTATGGATCTGTCAGTAATTTCAAGTGAAAACATTTTTTAACAGGCAAACAGCAAAAAATTAAATTGTTTAAAAATATATATATATATGTTTCTTAATATCAAGATAAATGCATGAATAAAAGTGCATGCATTATAAACTGAAAATGCATTATTGTGCAGCTCTATGATCCTTCTGATCACCACTTTCAAATAGGAAAATAAGAAAATAAATCAAATCAGTTGTATTCTTTCTCATGGCTCTGTCCCCGAGTCCATTCAACTGAAAAGTAAATATAAATAAATAAAATACAATAAAATAAAATACAAAAATCTATGGCACACAGCCAAAACAATACTTCCTTCAAAGAAAAATCACGTCTTGTAGAAACAAATGTAAAAATTTAACTGAATTAAAAACTGAAAATGTGTTACTGCTCTGTGATGCTCACTTATCTGAGGCTGATACTTGGAGGTGCCTCATCTTTTGTACAAGTTCATCAATGTTTGGGGTTAGGCTCTGAGCTGAGGAAGTCCTCAGGATTGATTACCTCCATGAACATGTAGTCTGCCTCCCACCTGGCTTGAAACCCCTGTTCTCTGTGTCCACCTTACGTTTAGCCATTTTAGAGGAGGGGTGCAAATGTAGCTGAAAGTTGATCTCTGCTCTGACTGCTGATGAATAATGAAGCCACTTGTGCAAGCTGAAGTGACTTCACGAGCTACCTGCCTAAATAAAGGTTGAATGATTAGGCATACAGCTGTCTTGTGACTTTTTATTAATATACTGTACTTTTTTATGATTGTTTACTGTTGGCTGCAAGTATGAAGCTGTGAAATCCTTCATTTTCTACAGCTGATAGCTGTTGGTCATTAATTATGATGAAGTTCAGCAACTTCTCTGCTTCAGCTGTGTGTTTTTATTGTTCAGTCTGGGAGTATTGTCCCTCCTACGAGATTATCAGGTCGGTGTAGACGCGGTTGAGCAAGAAAAAAAACACAGCTGAAGACATGAGCTCGAATGAGGGACAGGCTGAATGATCCGAGACCGGGACGCGCGGCTGGGTCCTGCTGCTCGGTTCAGCGAGAGTGTCGTCTCGCTCAACTAACTGGAGCGCGGTTTAAAGTGGCGCTGTGGCTCTGCAGACCTTGCACGTTGCTGTCTTATGGTATTTAGTGTAAAATACATCCACACAGCGGACATGTTACGATGAACAGTTGGCTAACTGTTAGCTAAAATGTTACTCACCGAGTCTGCACGTTGGAGCTGCTGGCTGCAAACTATGGAATGGATTTCCTGAATTTGAGGCGGGTCTCATTACTCTGGGTTCATGAGACACGACTCCGTTCCGAAAATCCATTCCATAGTTTGTTCGACTCCGTGCCGTGTACAAAACACCAGCGGGCAGCTGTGGCTTGCGGGCCGGATCTAATAGTTATTAAATATCATCCAAAGGGCCATAAATAATTGTTTCACGGGCCGGATCTGGCCCGCGGGCCGGCACTTTGACATATGTGGTATAGACTTTATTCCATTTAATAAATTAATAATACAATATGGCATTGATAATAAATATTTCCTACAATACCAACAAATTAAGTCAATTGTAAAAAAGAAATTTAAGCTTAATAAAACAGTGTTGGAAACACCAACATGTGTGTTAGAGTTTATTAATTTTCAACCACCCAAATTATTATCTAAAATATACAAAAAATTGTCTAGAATCGATGACTCGATAGCACTACCTGTTGAAAAATGGGAGTCAGATTTATCAATCAACTTTGAACAAAAAATTTGGTCTCAAGTATGTTCAAATACTTTTAAATTGACTAGAATCTCCAATTTACAATTAATACAATATAAGGTTC
The DNA here is from genome assembly GCA_038048925.1 of Garcialebias charrua. NCBI lineage: Eukaryota > Metazoa > Chordata > Actinopteri > Cyprinodontiformes > Rivulidae > Garcialebias > Garcialebias charrua. The sequence goes on from JBBPBX010035503.1 coordinate 4,227, forward strand.
TCTATAGAGTACATTATACAGGTCAGCGAATGTTTAAGATGGGCTTTATACCATCTAACAAGTGCTCACAGTGCATAAGTAATACACCTGATGATTATATTCACGCGCTCTGGTTCTGTCCACCCGTTCAGAGGTTCTGGGTACAGGTATGTGAAGACTTGTCTAAATGTTTGAAATTTAATATCCCACTCTCTCCATCTGTTTGCTTATTGGGTATCTTTGAAGATGTTATACTAGAAAAAAATACATCCTATATGCTTTTCACTGCCTTATGCATCGCAAAGAAAACCATACTCGTAAATTGGAAAAATAAAAATAATCTTAGCATTAATCAGTATAAAAATCTTCTGTTAGATCATATTAGTCTTGAAACAGCATCTGCCGACACATTGGATCAATCTATTTGGCACTCTTTGATCGGTTCCGTTACGTAGTGAGGGTGGGGGGTCTGGGATGTGGCCTTGTGGGGCATTGGGACTGGAGGGGGAGGTTGGGGTTTGGGGCGCCGGGGGGTTGGGGCTGCTTGGGCGGGGAGGACCCTGTCTTCGACCTGGGGAGGACCGGGGGGGTTCTGGGGGATATCTGCTAGGGGCGGCATGCGGGCCCTCGGGTGGTCGGTGGCGGCAGTCATGGGTCGCCGGTCGGTGACCCGGCTGTGCTGGGGTGGTTTCGGGGCGGGCGCCGGGGGCTTGGGACTCTGGGGACGTGTCGTCCCCGGGCTTGGGCCTGGTGGGGATCGGGGGTCGTGGGCTCTGGTGGGCGGGTCGCCGGGCATGGGTTGACTGGCGCTCTGGTGCCCGGCTCTGGCCGGGGGCCCTCGGCTCGCTGGTGGGTTGGGGGTTCATATGCTGGGGGGTGGGTGTCTGGGGGCGTGACTGGTGGCCAATGGGAGGGGGCGGGCAAACCCAGCCTGGGTGTCTAATGTGTTATGTGTTCTGAAAGTTGTTAATATGAAGGGTGGGTGTAGTATTTCTTCTGGGGTGGGGATTGAGTGGATGTCCTTGATGATGGTCTTGGACTATGCTTGGCCGGTGTGCGGGCCCTGGTTGGGGCCTGTTCTTGGTGCTTCCTGGCTCTGTCGGCGGTTGGGCGGGCGCTCTTGGCCGTGTCGTCCATGTGGGATTTTGTGTCCTCTTGGACGGCGGGCTGACTGCGGTTCGCAGGGGTCACGGCGGCCCTGGTGGGTGTGGGCTGTTGGTTCTGCTGTTGGCGGCCCTCGGGGCCGTGTCCCTCTCTGGTCTTGGCTCAATGGCCTGGCGGTCGGAGAGGTGTTTCTTTTTCCTCGCTCCTTGGGTGGACCTTGGCGAGCTGGGGGGGTACGCAGGGTCAGCGGGGGAGCTGACTCGCTGTGGGAGCACTGTTCCTGCAGATATTTTTCTCCCCATCCCTCAACACGCACCTCCGCCCTCTTCATCTTAAATTAATACATGTAGGGAATTTGAGTCTCGGGTGTGCTGCAATGGTTCTACATCTCTGTTGTTCAGAACACCTGGGACTCAATTTTATATACACTTTAGACATTCATTCATAAACTTCTTCATAAAAGTCACATATAGGGAATGGATTGAGCACTATGGCTATGGGTGGCGGGATGACACCAATCTCACCCCCATGCCTATGCTCACTCAACATTATGCATTTAGACAATTAGGGCTTGGGTTAGAGTTGGAGTGGAGGGGAAACTGGTACAATGCCAGCCTTTGCTCCTTCTCTTTCCTTTTTAAGTACACTTTAGAACAACACTCACCAACAGTACATTTGGGGACGGGGGTGTGTGTGTCGGGGTCTTGATTTGTTAATTTCAATTTTATTTATTTATGTATTTATTTATATATATATATATTATTTATTTATTTTTCTCTTACCCCCCTGGTTGCCTGGCGGACATTCTGGGGGTGGGCCGTCAGGGGTTGTGCTGGGGTGTGGGGGGGTTCGGGGCCTGCGGGTTTGCCGTGGGCGGGACTGGCAGTGCGCTCCCCCTGGGGCTGCTTGGGCTCGGGTGTCCTGTCCTGTCCTGTCGGCGGGGCGCGGGGTGGGCCGGATCTTGGATGTCTGCTACTCTCCACCCCAGAATGAATGGGCCTACCTCCTGGGTTTGGATGTGGGCTGCCCCATGTAGGGAGCAGGTACATGTCTTGGACCTGGGGGGTATAGAGTGTGCATCGGGATTATGAATGGAGCGTGTCGTTATTGTTTGTCTTTCTATGACTGAGGGTGAGGATGAGGGTGGGTCTGAATGAGTGTGTCTGTGTATGAATGTTTAAGTGTCAGGCTGGGACTTGGACTGCCCCCTCTCTGATACTTCTGAGGCTACCTAGTGTCGCGCTCCTGCCACGTGGCCCCCTGGTGGGTGTTCCTCTGCCTGCGGGCGTGCTTGGGACCCTCACTATCTGGGGCTGGGCGCTTGGGCGTTGGTCGGCTCGGCCTGGTGGCTGCCTGGTGGGGCTCGGGTCCTCTGGTCCTGTCGGGTCTGGGCCTGAGGGGTGGGCGTCCCCGGTGCCCGAGCATCGGTGACCGGCCCTGGGGCTACGTCGGTGCAGCGGGCTCTGGCGGGGGCCTGTGTATTTGTCGCTGTTGACCCCGGGGGGTCATTGTGTGTGGTCCCTGGTGGGGTTCGTCCGGTTCTTCCCCTTGGTCGGATCTGGGGAGTGGACGAGTGGCTCGTCCTGTTCGGGTGGTCCTGGGGACTCTGGGCTCGGGGTCCTTCCTGGGGTCTTGGGCTTTGATCGCCCTTTCGTCTGTCTCGGGCTTTGGGGGGACAGATCTCTGATGCTTCACAATCGCTACTAAATGTTCTATTGGAGGAACCTTATTCACTTATGCATGCTCACAACCACACACAAATGGATGTAGGGATGTATATGTAGATATATGTAGATGGGTATATAAATGAATATAAATATATATGTATATATACTGTATATATATTTGTAGGTATGGGTATGTTTATATATAGAAATCTAATGCAAGGTCATGAATATTATCAGTCTTTATGCTTGTATGTTTCGTTGCTGTGCTCTGTCATGTGCTTTGCAGGATTGTGGACGGAGGTTTGGTGTGTTTGCCTTGTGCTCTTTTTGTGGATAATTGTTGTTTTGTTGTCTCACTTTCTCTTTTCTTTCTTTCTCTCTATAAAAAAAAAAAAAAAATACATATTGGAGTGAGAGGATGGCTATAAGGTGTGAAGGGAGGCCATCTATAAATGGAAAAAAAAAAAAAAAAAAAAAAAAAATAGAAGGTTCAGGAGGGCTTCTGTAACGAAGGCCTCTTCTTCCAAACAATTCCTCCATTCATAATTTAGTTTAAGTTAAACTAAAATAGAAAAGAAAATATAGTTTGGTCTAAATGTCTGGTGTCCTTTTAGATGACGACGTAGGATTTGGAATTCCCTATAAAATTTAGAAGTCTATGGCGAGACTCATCAAAACTGAATAGGTAATCTAGAATAGAATCGATCGAGTATTCTACTTGAACGATAGTGAGATCAGTGTAGATTATAGTACCTTAAGTAGAATTAATCTACAATGACTCTTCAATTATTGAGGTTTTTAACAAAATGAACAGCATGTTGGCATAGTTAAATCCATTTAAGTCTTCAACTAACATTGTTGCAAAACCTCTTTTGGTTAGGGGTTTTCAGAAAACAATACCAAACTTCAATAACAACAAAAGTAGCAATTAAGCAACTAGAAAACAAAGTTTCACTGCTTCATCCTGTCATCAGATTCCAATGTGTTACACACAAGAAAAACAGGTCTTAGCTTTATAACCGATGTCAATTAAATCCTGTAGATTTAAACGGTTGTTAAGGTTATTTTTTTGTTGTGGGTTTTAGACTTAGCGTTTCTAAGTTCTAGTTGGAACAGTTTCTTTTCGCAACTAATATAGTTTAAACTGTTCAGTTTATTTACTATCTTGTGCTTGGACAACCTTATTTTCCCATGAAGTCTGTGAGTTTGAGAGATCTTTGCAGGTTGTGGGGTTATTTAAATATTTGTCTTTGTCAAGGGCATGACCTAACATCACCCCTCTGTGGTCATGGGGGACCACGCACACAGGTGAGGACGTCTGTCCATGGGCACGAGTTAGGATGCCATTGTTTAGTTTAAGCTGTCTGCGCAACTGAGAGTAGGCAGTACACAGGAACATTTTAGGTTTCGGCCAACATTTCTTCTTACGTTTACCTCATTCTGTGTAATTTAGGTGTGTTACAACTGTCGGCGCAGTCACAGGTGTGTCTGAGTGTTCAGACTGCGACGGGTCACTGTCGTTGTGGTACGTGTTTTCCCACTTCTTGACTGAAGAGGGGCACTTTGAGTCTGTAAGAACTATGTCATTTCTGAGTACAGGGAACCCCCGACTTACGGCGCCCCCGACCTACGGCAACCCGGACCTACGAACGAGTCACTTTGAAAGAATGCCATCGAGATACGGCAAAAAAAAAAAAAAAACGGGACTTACGAACGAACCATGTTAAAAATATGTAATTGAGCTACGGCATACTAGATGCGAGACCTACGAACAAGTCCAATTAGAAGTATGTAATCGAGCTACGGCATAACTGCGTCATTACGGCAAGCGGCAAGGTGGGGGAGGGGATTACCTTGGCTGTTGTGTGTTGGGCATGACACCGCGCATGACAGTGGAAAACTACCACCAGCGAGAGTGGGGGCTGGGCTCCCGGTGGAAGTACACATAGCCGAAGTGTACCTGGCGGCGGAGGGATACGTACAAGTAAATCGGTACTATTTAAAGAACTGCGCCATTTTGTCCCTCGTGAGTTAGTTACGGCGATTGATAAGAAGAGACATATGAACACGAACGAACGAACAACGAACAAACAGGTAAATTAGCTTAGCATTAATTTTAGACATACGAACGAAAGCGAACGAAAACGAACGTTAGCATTAATTTGCACGTTTAGCACGTTAGCACTTTCTTATTTTAGCATTCATTAGCATGTTACAAATTTTTAGAAATGGCACCGAAGCCAACTAAGAGAACAGGAAAGTCTGCGGATGCGGCCGAGGCTAAGAAACCTCATAGAGCACTTACGCTGGAGTCGAAGGCTAAAATTTAAAAAATGTCAGATTTTTGGCATGACACCAACGGCGATTGGAGAGAAGCTAGGGTTAGTCAGGTCGACTGTGGGAATGATAGTTAAGGACAGAGAGCGCATTTTACAACACGTGCGTGATTCGGCTCCCATGAAGTCAACAATAATTAAAGATGTTGACGTCTGTGTGTGGGTTTCAACAGAACCACCTGCTGCTCTTGCCTCTCTGTCCTGCCTCTGTCGTCCTACCTCCTACCTGCTGCCCTAGCTTGTCTCCAGTGTCACCTGTCTGTGAACATCAGCAGTGAGTAGAACTTCTCTGTCTGTTTTCCATGTTTTCTTTGCAGGTCATTGTCCAGTTGTAACTGCACATTTTCATGTTTGTGTTAATTTTTACGCAGATAACATCATGCACTTTCCTCATGAATGGACGTCTGTCCTACCTGCCTCTGTCGTCCTGAACATCTGTCCTGCCTGCCTCTGGTGTCCTGCCTGCTGCCCTAGCTTGTCTCCAGTGTCACCTGTTTGTGAAAATCAGCAGTGAGTAGAACTTGTTCTCTGTCTGTTTTCCATGTTTTCTTTGCAGGTCATTGTCCAGTTGTAACTGCACATTTTCATGTTTGTGTTAATTTTTACACAGATCACATTGTGCACTTTCCTCATGAATGGACGTCTGTCCTGCCTGCCTCTGTTGTCTTGGACGTCTGTCTTGCCTGCCTCTGGTGTCCTGCCTGCTGCCCTAGCTTGTCTCCAGTGTCACCTGTTTGTGAACATCAGCATTGAGTAGAACTTGTTCTCTGTGTGTTTTCCATGTTTTCTTTGCAGGTCATTGTCCAGCTGTAACTGCACATTTTCATGTTTGTGTTCATTTTTACACAGATCACCTCATGGACTTTCCTCATAGATGGACGTCTGTCCTACCTGCCTCTAGTGTCCTGCCTGCTGCCTCCATCCATCACTTGTGTGCCAACACCTTCTGCCTCAATGACTGCTGCCAAAAAAAACACACCTGATCTGATGGACAGACCTGCTCACATCAGGACCACACACCTGAACTCACACCTGCCTGAACTCACACATGGCCTAAAATGCTCCCAACATTCATTGTTGAGCAATGGCTAAGCAGTTCCATCAGATCCAGGTTTGAACTTGAGAAAAACATCATACAGACTGTCTACCTACACTTCAATCAAAGTAAGGGAATTTTGTTTCCTTTTTCTGCTGCTTCTAGCTTTTTTAGAGTTCATGGTCTTATTTTTCATGCACATGGACATGGACTGTACACCAAGGCACTGGTTTCACATACATGATGGTTGCAACATGTTTCTGATGGATGTGATTTGCTACTGATTTGGTGCTGATTCATGTCAACAGCTGCTGCTGATGATGGATGGATGGAAATTGCTGCTGATTTGCTGCTGTTTGATGTCAATAGCTGTTACTCTTTGAGAAGTGTTCATGGTTCATGGTTGACATCATTTGCTGATGATGGATGGATGTGAATTGCTGCTGATATGGTGCTGATTGATGTCAATAGCTGCTGCTGCTACTGATGATGGATGGATGGATAGATGGATGGGAATTGCTGCTGTTTTGCTGCTGTTTGATGTCAATAGCTGTTGCTCTTTGAGAAGTGTTCATGGTTCATGGTTGACATCATTTGCTGATGATGGATGGATGTGAATTGCTGCTGATTTGGTGTTGTTTGATTGATGATGGATGGATAGATGGGAATTGCTGCTGATTTGATGCTGTTTAATGTCAATAGCTGATGCTCTTTTCAGAAGTGTTCATGGTTGACATCATTTGCTGATTATAGCTAAGAACTGTTTAGGAAGAGATTTGTATTTTGTATGCTTTTTCTGTGCTAAAAAATACATTACTGTACCTTTTAAAAGTTCCTGGACTGGACTGTACACTAAGGCACTTTGTTTTCATACATCTGGTTCCACAAAGTAGTTTTTTTTAAATTACAGTATTGAATGTGCTGTGCTGAATAACAATGTTTAACATTACTGTACACTACTGTACATGCTGTACAGGTACTGTGTGTGTTTATGGATGAATGTGTGGTGTAATGTGTTAGATACCGTAAGTGTTTGTAAATAAAGTTCTGTGCATGTTTATGGCCCAGTATGTCCGCTTGTTCAGTCTCATGCCGATAAATGTGTGTGCGGCACTCCGTTAGCGTTATGTCCGCGACTTACGACAAAAATCCGGACCTACGAACGAGACATTATTTTCACCCCTGACCTACGGCAGAATCGAGCTGCGAACGGTCCTTATGTCCGGAACTCGTTCGTAACTCGAGGGTTCCCTGTAGTTCTAGACTCACATGTTCTTGAACCAAGGTTCCATAGAAAGCTTGGCTGACTGTCCAATTAGTACAGCATCATCGGTGTGGGATCCTTGGACCTCCACACCTTTCACTACCTGTGGTAGGTAGTGTTCAGTGAGTGCTGATTGTTTCAGCTCGCAGAGGAATTTCTCTTGATGGGCCAGAGTCTGGTCCAACTGTTGGGTCTCTTCTGTCTCACCTGTACTTGAAGGTTAACTTACCGGGCTTGTACTCTCGGTTGAGGATTCCCTTTTGCCTTCTGCGGTACCTGCTGTTAGACAGTCAGTGTCATGACCTTGTGGAGGCATATCGATCGGCAGTGGAGTGCTCACTGTGGCCCACATTGTCTGATCACCATAATTTATAATCGCGTCGAAGCGGTTTATAAAATCTTGGCCAACCAAAAATGGGAATTAGTCAAGTGTAGACACGTATACCGGGTGGTATAGTGTCATTTTGCCAATCTGCATGTGAACCATGGCCATAGCTTTTGTCTCCTCCAGGCTCGACTACTGCAACTCCCTGTTTATTGGAATCCCTGGCAAATACATTCAGAAGCTTCAATATATTCAAAACAGTGCAGCAAGGAGTTTGTTGAGAGTTCGTAAATTTGAACATATTACACCCATTCTTCATAACCTTCCTTGGCTTCCTGTCACCTACAGAATTCAGTACAAAACTGCTCTCATTACACACCAATGCTTACACGGAACTTCACCAGATTATCTAAAGGACATTCTTATTCCATACTCATCCACCCGGTCTCTGCGGTCACAGAACAGTAATCTCCTTCACATTCCGAGAACCAAATTAAGGACCATGGGAGACCGGGCTTTCAGTGTGGCTGCCCCCCGCCTGTGGAACTCTCTTCCTGACTGCCTGAGAGCCCCACAGTCACTGGTTGACTTTAAGAGCGGCTTGAAGACCTTTCTTTTCAACCGAGCATACTCTGCCTCCTCATGATTCTACCTTTGATCTTAGTTGATACTGTTATTGATTTTATTTGTTTTATTACTTGTTTTATTGACATTTAATTCTGTTGCACTTTGTAACACTTTGAGATTTTCATTAATGAAAAGTGCGTTATAAATTAAATTCATTATTATTATTATTATTATTATAGCTGTCAGGGTTGTTCTCGTCTCTGCGAGGCCCTGTAGCTCAATAGCACTTTTCACGAGGGGTATTTGCCTGTTAACACCATTAGCGGCGGTCCTTAGCTCCTCGAACAGTTTGGCTGACATAATAGTTAATAATAATAATAATAATAACAATAATAATAATAAATAATAAATAATAATAATAATAATAATAATGAATTCAATTTATAACGCACTTTTCATTAATGAAAATCTCAAAGTGCTACAAGGAGCAACAGAATTAAATGACAATAAAACAGACAATAAAACAAATAATAAAACATTTAAAATCAATAACAATATCAGCTAAGATCAAAAGTAGAATCATGAAGAGGTAGAGTATGCTCGGTCGAAAAGAAAGGTCTTCAAGTCGCTCTTAAAGTCAACCACAGACTGTGGGGCTCTTAGACAGTCAGGAAGAGAGTTCCACAGGCGGGAATTATTAGTTATGTCTGCACTGCCATCCAGGAAGGCTTCACACGCGAGGACCCCTTCTAGTGTGATTGGCAGGTAAGCTTTCATAACCACCCCCCTTTTGATAAAATTACACAGAAACCTTACAGGTCTTGGCACACGTTTCTGTTTACGTGTACCTCTGTCTGTGTAATCTTGTTTACTGTCTGCATCTTGTTGGCTGTCAGCAATTTGTTGGCTATCAGCAATTTGTTTGCTGTCAGCATCTTTGGCAATGTTGGTGTTTTTGTTGTCAACGGTGTGCTCTAAGTTTTTGTAAAAGATAGTGTTGCACATCGCTCCAGGTTGGACAATGATGTTTGTGTCATTATCAGTGATGATGCCACCCATTGTCTCAGGTTGGTCACCTCTGTAACATTCAAATCTTCTAACAAACAACTTACTTCCTCTGTCTCTACCGAGCGCAGAGGTGTTGTGCCTTTTTTCTGGAGCATTAGTGACTCTTTGCATGTCTCGAACTGTTCTGTTCGAGGTGCGGTAGGTGTAGTTCCATGGCTAAGGGGTTTTCTGTTGGGACCACGCATTGTTACATGAGTATAGGTCCCCATACTTCCACTTCTTTCAAAGTTCACCCATCGTTAGACCTTGGTTTTCACCCACCTGGTTCGATCTTAACCCTTTTGGGTCTCTTAGAGAGCGAACACCTAGGTTCTTTGCTCATCTCAGACTTTTCAATCTGAGGTACACTAAGAGCAGGGCTCCGTTTAAACCATTCTGAGTCACTGTTCCAGTTGGCACCAACATTTTGTTGTTTGTTAGTTTGAAAATCATGTTTATTCTCGCTTCCTGTAGGAGAGGGAACCTCTTCTATTTTCTGCTAGATGGATTTGACCTTTTACCTGGACACACCTCTGAGGTTGTTTTGCTTTGCGTGTGAGTTTCAAAAACATTTACAGCACCCTGTTTTATTTCTGATTGTCCAAACTGACGTTGTAACTCTAGGCCTCTTTGGAGAAGTTTTTCCTCTTTCTCGTATGTCCTCCTGCCTTATCAATTCAAGCTTTGCTTTGAGCAGCTTTAAAGCTTCATCTGTTTCTTGCCAGATGTATTTGGCAGCTGAGCAGTCACCACACTTTGAGACAGATTCTCTCTCTGTGCGAGGTGCATGGGGAGCAAGTCCATGGCTTGGGGGTTCCTGTTGGGACCTTTTGTTGTATGAGTCAACTAGATGCCCATACATTATAAACCTTGGACGCAAACCTTTGTGAACTTCCATATTTGTTTTGATATTTGTGAAAAATCAATAAGACGGTTCTTATTTTAATGTGTGCAGATAAATCTTTACTTTTAATGTAGCCATGTGTTAATTAAACTAATCATCTTTGTGGTTCATGTGTTTCACCGTGTAATAAGTATTATATTCATAGGAACCTTTTTCTTCAGGCATTACCCTCAATGAAATTTATAAAAATTAAATTTACTCTGTGCAATGTCAACTTTAAATATAACTTATTCTTTTAACAACAGTTACTAACTAACCCAAGCCTGATTTTATTTTTCCACTCACAGGCTTATAAAAGTGATCTGACTTAAATGCAATGTTTCACACTAAATTGTTCCCAGGATGCTGCTTCATCATGCCTTAAAAAGATGTATTGCAGTTTCAGTGAAACTGTTTTCTACTGCATTTGACAGTTATCAGGAGTGAAAAATGTCTGTTTGTTATTTTAAATAATTTTTGTATTTAAAATAAACTGGAGTGTTTGTAAGGGGTTAAGAGGAGGTCAATATTAATACTGACCTCTTTACCTTAATTAATTTACTTACTCAGATTGAATAGTAAATTCACGGATTCTGTTCTTTTTCAGTTTACCCAATATTTCTGTGATCTTTATGATGGATAAATAAACAGAGCCATTAAGTGACAATGGACATTGACTTAGTTTGATATGTCAAAGAGACACTATCATTTATTTAAAATGAATCAACTAAATTAACACCATTACACTTGATTGACATGATTTCACTTTCTTTCAATTCAAATACGTCAGCACACTTAAATTTAACACAACAGACATAAATACTAGATGTTAAACATATTTAGTCTGAGGGCTCTTTAAACTTAATTATAGTTTCCAGCTTAGATTGGGAGGGGAAAGAATAGGAGGAAAGATTTAAGAAGAAATTATCGTGAGCATGATACCAGAGTGACACTTCTCATCCGACTTCTGCTAAAATCCAGGTACGTTTGTAAACAGCTCTTTACCTTTTGACGACCGCCCGGTAAGAGGGAAGACCTTGTAGCTTTTCAGATGCACGGGTCCTTGTGGGAACCAGTACAATACCTTCGAGCAGGGTTCTGGTTTACGTTTCAACGTCTCCTGGTTTTCGCTTGGTCATCAGAGAATATGTCAGCTTCAGGCCTCTGACTTCAAGATAAACTTATTCCAGGAAGGAATAAACAAAGTTTTTGAGCTTACGCTCGTTCGAAATGGACCCATAACAACATGTTATCAGTCCCAGCTGGATGACGAGTCCTTAGCGCGTGACTGGTGGTCATTCAGCTCTTTGGAAAGTTCACATCATCTTTCGAAGCTCCCAGAAACTCTGAAGCGTTTCCGCACAGTTAGAACTTAAAAAGCAGGAACAAAGAGAGGAGTGAACTTGCCTTATCAGACCCAAGGTTACAGCCAGAGCAGAGAGAGATTTGTTTAGGGAAAGGCACAGCAAGCTGGAGCCCTTTCATGAAAAACACGGATTACTGTCCTCTGAGTTTCTAAACAAAACCGTCCGGTCTCTGTGACCCGAGACTGCACCTTTGACACAGCAGTGAACACAGTTTAAACTCTTACAGAATAACACAGCTTAAAAGCACACATCATGAAAATGACAAAAGTTATTCTTTTGATCACATCAGCCTAAAATCAAAGATAGAAATAGTCTCTTTTGGTGACTATATTTATCAGATTACAGCTAAATGAATGATTTTGTAGTAAATGTCTTGCTTTACTGAGAGGTCAGTAAAGGTCATCACTGGACAGTTCAAAAACCTTAATTTGACCCTGGGTAGGTCCATTACATCTCCCCCCTTTTGGAAGCCATCGCCAGTCCTTGGGGATGGGGTCCAACACGAAAGGAAACCTTGAACTGTCTTTGATCTTGAAGTAATCCAGCAAGTGGAAAAGAAAAATCAAAAATTATAATCCCATAAAGTTTTTGGAAATTCCATACTGTTCGGAGGTAATCCCATTGCGAAAAGCTTTTAATCCCTTGGAAAACTGAGTCTGTTAACTCTTGGAAAACAAAGTCTTATAATCCACAGCGGTAATTCCACAACGATTAGTTTTGTTGATTGATCAGCAACAATTGTTTTCATAATCAGCATGTAGAGGGGATCCCTCGATTGACGCAGAGGAGGCGACCCTTGGATGAAGGTTGAAGACCAAGCGTTGGAGCTGCAGGTCCCCACATCGAAGGTTGTTGGCTGGTTGGTTTCCAGTCAGTGCCACTCTGGTTCTATGTGTCATGCAATTATGTGGTTTTTTAAGGTGGGCTTATGATTGGGATTTTACATTAAGCCTTACCTATATGCACCTGGTATGTAAGCTATCATGGTTTAGATCAGCTACAATTACCAATTAAGGGGTGGATCAATTCTGTAAAATTAGATATAGGGATTTGTACCTATAAAATTTTGGAGGGCTTCTGTAACGAAGGCCTCTAATTCCAAACTATTCCTCCATTCATTACTTAGTTTAGGTTAAACTAAAATAAAAATGAAATATAGTTTGATCTAAATGTCTGTTGTCTTTTAGACGAACGACGTAGGATTTGGTATTCCTAATAAATTTTGAAGTCTATGGCGAGACTCATCAAAATGAATAGGTAATCTAAAATAGAAACGATCGAATCGGTTCAATTTAGAAATTGTGAGGTCAATGTAGTTTATGGTACCTTGAGTAGCTTTAAACTACATTGACTCTTCGACGATTGAGATTTAACAAAACGAACTGCATGTTGGCATAGTTAAATCCATATCATTCATTAACCAATGTTAATACAAAACCTTTTTGGCTGGGAGTGTTCAGAACCAAACAATATCTCAACTAATGACAACAGTAATGACTAAACAACAAGGAAACAACGTTTCACTGCTTCGACACACTCTTGTCGTCAGATTCCAAAGTGCAACACACAAGAAAAACAGGTCTCAACTTTATGACCGAGGTCAAATTAAATCTCGTGGATTTAAACGGTTGTTAAGGTTAGTTTTTTGTTGTGGGTTTTAGGCTTAGCGTTTCTAAGTTCAAATTGGACAATGCGACTTATAGGGTGGGAAAGTACGGTAGTTTAAACCTGATTAGTTTATTTACTAACTTGTGTTTGGACGACCTTATTATCCCATGAAGTCGGTGAGTTTGTGAGATCTTTGTCTTTTGTGGAGTCATTGAACGCCTTGTAAGGTTTGATCTGATTTCGATGTACCCATTTAGCAATTGGCTCTTTGCGGCCTTTGCTGATTTTGATTTCGTAGACGACTGAGGACACTTTGTCTGTTATCAGATGAGGTCCAGTCCACCTGGGCATTAGTTTGCGGGCGAGAGTTCCGGTCCCGGACCCTCCTTTCCCGGTTGCTGGGGCGAACGTATAGTACCAGACTCTGTCTCCCACTTGGAGTTCATTGTGAGAGGCCTTCTGGTCGTAGTACGCCTTGCGTCCTTCAGCGGATTTTTCCAGGTTTTTCTGGGCGAAAGCAAAAGTGTTTCTGAGGTGTACATTCAAATCTTTGTCTTTGGCATGGCCTAACATCACCCCCCTTTGGTCATGGGGGACCACGAACACAGGTGAGGACGTCCGTCCATGGGCACAAGTTAGGATGCCACCGTTTAGTTTAAGCTGTTCGCGCAGCTGAGAGAAGACGGTACACAGGAATCGTTTAGGTTTTGGCCAACGTATCTTCTTACGTTTACCTCTTTCCGTGTAATTCAGGTGTGTCACAACCGTCGGCGCAGTCGCAGGTGTGTCTGATTGTACAGACTGCGACGGGTCACTGTCGTTGTGTGTGTCTTCCCACTTCTTGACTGAAGAGGGGCTCTTTGAGTCTGTAAAAACTATGTCATTTCTGATTAGTTCTAGACACAAATGTCCCTGAACCAAGGTTTCATCGAAAGCTTGGCTGATAGCCGATTTACCTGTCCCAGGGGACAGTACAGCAACCTCGGTGTGGGGTCCTTGGATCTCCACACCTTTCTCTACCTGTGGTAGGTAATGTGAGTTTGCCCCCTTCTTGTCTGATGAGGGGTCCTCGTAATCTGCAACAATGATGTCCAAGTGACTGTCAGCGTTTGGTTGACTGTCATTTTCTGGACTCAGATGCCCTTGAACCAAGGTTTCATCGAAAGCTTGGTTGATTGCCGAATTACCTGTCTCAGAGGACAGTACAGCCTCTTCGGTGTGGGATCCGTGGATCTCAACACCTTTCACTACCTGTGGTAGGCAGTGGTCAGGGAGAGCCGATTGTGTCAGCTCACAGAGGAGGTTCTCTTGTTGGACCGGAGTTTGGTCCAACTTTTGGGTCTCTTCTGTCTCACCTGTAGTTGAAGGTTCACTTACCGGGCTCTTGTCCTTGGATGAGGTGTCCCGTGTGTCCTTTGCGGTACCTGCGGTTAGGCAGTCTGTATCGCAACTAGGAGACACATTTATTGGCAGGGGTTTTCTCACTGTGCTCCACATTTTCTGTTGACCATAATCTATAATCGCTTCAAAGCGGTTTATAAAATCTTGGCCAACCAAAAATGGGAATGAGTCAAGGTTAGACACAAACACCGGGTGGCGTAGTGTCATTTTGCCAATCTGCATGTGAACCATAGCTATAGCTGTCAGGGTTGTTCTCGTCTCTGCGAGACCCTGTAGCTCAATAGCACATTTCTCGAAGGGAATTTGCCTGTCAACACCATTAGCGGCGGTCCTCAGCTCCTCGAACAGCTTGGCCGACATAATAGTTATATCAGAACTGCCATCCAGGAGGGCTTCACGCTCAAGGACACCTTCCAGTGTGATGGGCAGGTAAGCTTTCTTAGCCACCCCCCTTTGTATAAAGTTACACAGAAACCTCACAGGTCTTGGCACACGTTTCCGTTCACGTGTGACTCTGTCTGTGTACTCATGTTCACTGTCAGCCTCTTGTTGGCTGTCAGCCTCATGACCTTCAGGAAGTTGTTGACTATCAGCAGTGTGTTTGCTGTCTTTGTCATCAACTGTGTGCTCTGAGTTATCAAAGACAAGGTCACTCATTGTCCCAGTCTGGTCATCCTCTGTATCATTCAAGTTTTCAAACAACCAACTTACATCCACCACCTCATCAGAGCTTGGAGGTTTGATGCCTTTGTTCTGGAACGTTTGCGACCTTTTGCATGTCTCGGAATGTGTCATCCGAGGTGCAGGTCCACGTCTCAGGGGTCCCTTCCGGGCCCACCCTGGTCTTGGGCGTCCTGTAGAGCTAACACCCACCTTTAGTTGTTTTTTAGTTTGAAAATCTTGTTTAATCTCGCCTTTTTTAGGACTGGAATCCAGCTCCAGCGAGTGGGATTTGACCGCTTCACCTGGGGACACCTGTAAGGGTGTTTTGATTAGCATGTTAGCTTCAAATGCATTTATAGCACACTGTTTTATTTCTTCCATGGTTTGCTTTTTTGGAATAACCATGGTGAGCAGCTGAAGTCTTATCTCAAAGACGAGATGGAAGAAGAAAGACCACTTAAAGTCTTCATCTTCTTCCATGCCTGGTGTATATTTGTCACCAAAATGGGCTTTAAGAAGCCTGTCGTAAAACGTCAAAGGATGTTCACCTGCTTCTTGCCACACGTACCTGTCAACTGAGCAGTCACCACCTCGGCTCGTTCTAAGCCATTGTGGGGCCCTGATGGAGTGGACCCTCTCACTTGTTTCACCCTGTTTAACGTCCATTATTGTATTGATTTTGTGTGAAAAAAATCAAAAGATTGTTCTCATGTTAGTGTTTGCAAATAAATATTCACTTTTAATGTAGCACTGAGTCAAATAAACTAATCAGCTGAGGTTTACGCGTTTCACTGTGTAATAAGTATTCATAGGTACCTTTTTTCAGGTTTTTACCCTCAATGAACTTTGTAAAAGTTAAATGCACTCTTGCAGTGTTAACTTTAAAATAGAACTTACGTTCAAACAACAGTTACTAACTAACCCAAGCAGCCTGATTTCCGTTTTTTCTTACTCAAACGCTTATAAAAGAGGGCTGACTTAAATGCAATGACTTCACTAAAATGTGACAGGATGCTGCTTGAGCATGCCTTTAAAAAGATGTCTTGCAGTCTCAGTGAAACTGATTTTGTACTGCATTTGACAGTTATCAGGAGTGAAAAAGGACGTTCTGTTCGTTATTTTAAACAATTTTTTATTTAAAATAAACGAGTGTTCGTGCGCTCAGCATAACAGTACAGTAATGATGTTCCTTCAAATAAAAATCAGTGATTTTTATCAATTTGTTGTCTTGTGACATGTTCAAATCTGGTCTGCTTTCTTTGCTTCTTTGGAGTGAAAAATGTACTTTCGTTTGTTATTTTAAACTTTTCATTTAAAATAAACTGGAGTCATTAATTTTACACAGAAAAACGTTAAAAATGCAATTTTTAACTAAAAGTGTGCAGTTGTGCACACCAATTCTGTTTAAAATTCAGAGATGTGAAGAGCTTAATGTGGAAATGCTCTGTTCTCCATCATTTTTTTTATTTTTTATTTAATTTGAAAATCAAATAAAAGATGCTTTTTGAGTATTATTTTAAATCTCTTCAGCTTTTAAAATGAGCACAAATTGTGTGTCTGTACCTCTGTTATACTAAAATTTGTATTTAGAATAAACAGGAATTTTGTGTGTGTACAGAACAATTTTTTAAAGCTGGTAATTTCACCATAAAAATGCTGACTTTTTTATGATGTTTTTGAGAAAACTCATCTGTCAACGTCTTTTAACCAACAGGGGGCAGCTTCGAGACTTAATGTTATCACGAAGAGACTGATTTTGTTTATTCAGTATTTAAACTAAAAACAACCTTTTCAGAATTAGTTTCTAGTGTGTCAGTGATAAACGCTCGAACCACGTTCTTGTCAGAGACAAATCTATGTTGTTAGACAGTTTAGATGGCTTGAAATGAGTGTTTAAACTCTCAGTGAAATCTCAGTCTGTCCTGTGAGTTTGTGAACTGCTTGTCACCCGAAAGTGCACCTGGAAATGACGACACAAGTAGGCGGGTCGACGCAGCGCGTCACCAGCTTCCGTTGAGCGAGGCGGAGCTCGCTAAACAGATACGTGACGTCAACCAATCAATCACAGCGTTTGTAGTTCATTCCAAGCATTCATGGTGAATGTAGTTTACTTACCTTCGACCAATGTAGTGCCAGAAATGACGACAAAGTGGGTTGTTCGCAACAGCGTGCGTTCCCAAATCAGCGAATCAGCGTTCGCTACGAGAGTGATTGACAGTTCACAGCTCTCGTTCATCCAATCACAGCTCATAAACAAGCATGACGTGTAGGACACGTCGCCTTTAACTTTACCTTAGCACAACAGAAAGCAACTTTACAGACCCTTAAAACAACTCAAACGCTTCAAATTAACTTCCCAAAATTCTGAAACGTGGCAATCACAATTAAAACAGGCACGACTTAGCTACGCTTAGTAACCCAGCACTGCAGCTGCAGAACAAACACGGACTCGCTCGGAGCCACTTCAAGGTCGGTTCCGTCCACTTTTTAATGGAGCAGGAAACGGGTCTGACAGAACCCAGCCGACAACGTTCTAACAGTAATATGCTTTTTCGACCTGCTCTAATATGTAAAATACCACACACAGCAATCTTGCAGATGTTAACAGCTTTTCAGGCAGTTTGACTCGGCGGTCAACGAAGCTTTGTACCGGAGTCTGTGCGTGAACTGGGCCGAACGGAACCAGAACCCCCCCACAGACCAGGGGCTGACAGAACTTCACCTAAAAGTTCCCACAGCGTGTTAAAGAGTTGAACAATAACAATCTCTCAGCTTCAAATGATAAAAACATGCAGAATCTGCCTGTCTTGAACACTCCAGCCAAAAATTATCACCTTCAGAGTCCAAAAATTGGAACAATCATGCCAACATAACGTTTCAAGTTCATGAGAGATCACAGATTTATCAATAAACTTTCAGAAAAACTCGTACTGGCCACCAGATGTAAAGGATTATGAGGAGGTCACTATTAATACTGACCTCTTTACCTTAATTAATTTACTTATTCAGATTGAATAGTAATTTCACGGATTCTTTTCTTTTTCAGTTTACCCAATATTTCTGTGATCTTTATGATGGATAAATAAACAGAGCTATAGAGTGACAATGGACATTGACTTAGTTTGGTATGCCAGGCGACACTACCATTTATTTAAAATAAATCAACTAAAATCAACACCATTACACTTGATTGACATGATTTCACTTTCTTTCAAATTAATACGTCAGCACACTTAAATTTAACACAACAGACTTCAATATTGGATGTTAAACATATTTAGTCTGTGGCTCTTTAACTTAAAATAGTTTCCAGCTTAGATTGAGAGGGAAAAGAGAGGAGGAAAGATGGTTTAAAGGAAATTATTGTGAGCATGAGACCAAAGTGACACTTCTCATCCGACTTCTGCTAAAATCCAGGTACGTTTGTAAACAGCTCTTTACCTTTTGACGACAGCCCGGTAAGAGAGAAGACCTTGTAGCTTTTCAGATGCACGGGTCCTTGTGGGAACCAGTACAGTACCTTCGAGCAGGGTATTCGTTTACGTTTCCAACGTCTCCTGGGTTTCGCGTTGGTCATCAGAAAATGTGTCAGCTTCAGGCCTCTGACTTCAAGATAAACTTATTCCAGGAAGGAATAAACAAAGTCTTGAGCTTACGCTCGTTCGAAGTGGATTCATAACGGCATGTTATACAATCCTTAGCTGAAATGACTGTCCTTGGCGGGTGACAGGCATTCATTCAGCTCTTTGGGAAAGGTTCACATCTCTTTGAAGTTCCCAGAAACTCTGAAGCGTTTCAGCAAAAACTTAGGACTTAAAGCAGGATCAATCGAGGAGTTCACTTGTCTTATCACGACCCAAGGTTACAGCCAGCAGCAGAGGGAAATGTTTAGGAACAGACAGAGAAAGCTGGAGCCCTGCTCATGAAAACAACGGATTAGCTGTCTTCTGACTTTCTAAACAAAACCGTCCGGTCTCTCTGACCCGAGACTTCACCTTTAACACAGCAGTGAACACAGTTTAACTCTTACAGAATAACACAGCTTAAAAGCACACATCATGAAAATGACAAAAGTTATTCTTTTGATCACATTAGAATAAAATCAAAGATAGAAATAGTCTCTTTTGGTGACTATGTTCTAAGATTACAACTAAATGAATGATTTTGTAGTAAATGTCTTGCTTTACTGAGAGGTCAGTAAAGGTCATCACTGGACAGTTCAAAAACCTTAGTTTGACCCTGGGTAGATCCACTACATAAGCAAGCTAACCCTAACCCATTGACTAACAGAAAGAGCAATTGAAGGGAAATTCAAAAGAAAAAAATAGCAGTCACTCATGAATAGATGAATTATCTTAGTAGAAGAGAAGCTGAAATAAAGCTGAGGCATAAAAACTGTGAGTAAACTCTTTGTGGTAAACTGGGGGTTTTATTCCTAGACTTGCTTTGTATCGATATGCCACTAATGCTGCTGAACACAACTCCCCATGACTACCACCCCCAATGGTCTCATTGTAAATTTGATTTGATTTGATGTTTATTCATTCATTTTAAAAGAACAATACAAGACAGTTTCATCAGATACAAGATTACAAGTAGGATAAAATGAAGGGAGCAGAAAGAAGATGAAATCTTATTATATCTGCCCCTATTTCACAGTTTGTTCAACCAATGATAACTTTCAAGCAACATCACAGAATGAATAGTTCTACCTATTTTCCTAACTGTAATACACAAACTACATCACAAAATGAATAATTCTACTTAATTTTCCTAACTGAAATACATAAACTACTGTAGATCACAAAAAGAATAATTCTACTTAATATTTCTAACTGTAATACACAAACTACATCACCCATAATTCTAATTAATTTTCTAATTCTAATTTTTTTATTTATTTTTTTATTTTATTTTATTTTTTTATAATTTTATTTAATTTTCCTATTTTTTTTTTTTTTTAATTAATTTTCCTAACTGTAATACACAAACTAGATCATAAAATGAATAATTCTACTTAATTCTACTTAATTTTTCTAATTGAAATACACAAACTAAAAGATGGCACAACATCAAGATGTTCACAAAATGAATAATTCTACTTAATTTTCCTAATTGTAATACACAAATTCATCACAAAAATGAATAATTCTACTTAATTTTTCTAACTGTAATACACAAACTGCTTCATAAAATGAATAACTCTACTTAATTTTTCTAACTGTAATACACAAACGTACCGTACATCATAAGTACAACATAATTGTAATACACAAACACGCAAGATTACATCATATATAGTTTTTGAGCAAGTCCTTTTTGACCTTTTTCTTAAATGTATACATTGATTTTTCATTTTTAACATCACTCTCCAGAGCATTCCACAATCGAATTCCCTGAATTGAGGTAGACCGTCCCTTTAAGCTGGTTCTGAATTGTGGTTTGATGAATATCTCTGTCCCTTTGAGATTGTAATAACTTTGTCTTTTTATAAAATTTCTTTGGATATTTAAAGGTAATGTGTTATTATGAGCCCTATACATAATTGATAAAATACTATATTCTACCAATTCCTAAATGTGTCCTAAATGTGTCCTAAATGTGTCCTAAATTCCTAAATGTAAATGTGTGATTTTTCGTAAATTCCTTCAGATTAAATTTCCTCCGGGAAAAAAATACCACTGAACTATCTGTTTGCAGAGTTTCCGGCCTGCAGCCATGTTGGTGGAACGGTCTAAGGATTTTGGCCAAAGTTGGAAGGTTTTTCGTTACTTTGCAGAGAACTGTGCGCTACATTTTCCTTCAGTCCCTGATATGATGTCCTCCAACATCAACAATGTGGTTTGTGACAGCAGATACTCTGGATCAGAACCATCCACTGGTGGAGAGGTACCCCCCCCCCACACACACACACACACACACACACACACACACACACACAAAGTATTTTTCTTTACAAAATAAAGATATGTGGGACATATTTAAAGATGCAAATGTAGGTTTAAACATGTAATATGGTGACAGCTGTTTCTGCTCCAACTGGTCTGAGCAGCTTAGCATGGAATTAAAACTGAATGACTTAATCAACCCAAATAAAAAAATACTGAACAAGTTGGAAAAAACAAAAGAAAAAAGGCCTAGCATTCCTTGAAGAAATGGATATCACCCACCACAGTTTATGTCAGAGTTTTAAACTGGTATCGTCAGATGAGAAATGTCAATCCTGAAAATAAATTCTCGTGATATAACAAGTGTGGTGGGAATGACTCAACTATTACCTCACACAATTTTAGGCTAATATCTAGAAAAAAATGATTGACTGACTACTTGTTTCTGTATTCACTTCTGTTTTTGTTCCATCACGGAATGAAAAGTGGGACTTGGAAAACTCTCCATTCAGGGTCCATGCAGGTTGAGTGTGATAACTTAAAAAACAAGTGATGAGCCAACTTGTCTGTAAACAAGTCCACTGTCCAAGTAAATGGGGAATGTGGTAAAGAAGTGAAAAAGAGAGTCCAGGCAGGATGGAGTGGATGGAGAAAAGTTTCAAAGTTTAGCGAAGTTTCTTTGTGACAAAAGGCTTTCAGCAAAGGTCAAAGGAAAAGTTTACAAGACAGATGTGGAACCAGCTATGTTGTATGGTCTGGAGACAGAGACATGGACAGGAGAAAGAACTGGAAGTGACCGAAATGAAGATGTTGAGGTTCTCCTTAGAAGTCAAAGTCAACGTTTCTTTATGTGTCATATACAGGTAGTCCCCGACTTACGAGCGAGTTCCGTTACTACGACTATCTCAAGACGAAATCTCGTAAATCGGGGACTACCTGTACATACCGCACGAGCCGCCACTGATACACGTACATGTACGGTAATGAACAGTTACCATGTTACCAAGCACTTCACCTATCCTAACACAGCTACATACTGTAATTTTAATAAAACATCAATAACAAATAAAAAATTAATTTCTTACTTTGAGCTGCAGCTTGTCTCGTCTGTTTGCATGTTAGCTCGTTGCACGTCTGAGCTCCCCAGCTTCGTTCTGCACCTCGCGGTCCACTCGGTCCAAACTGTTCACAGGAAGGACTGTTAGTATGTTAACTCCATACATTTGGAGCCAGAAAAAGAATTTAATAACTTACCGAAAGCCATTTCTCCGCGGTGTTCGTCCATCCAAACGAGCTGCCCGCGTTAGCTGCTGTTAGCTCTGCGTTAGCTACGCTCGTTAGCATGTTAGTTCATCCAAAAGGGTGTCGGCGCTCGCTGTTTCTCCGCGTTAGCTCGGTGTCCCCCGACATCTTAGACTGCCAGGCAGACATTGAGGCGAGCTCCCGGCCGCAGATGGCCTCTCCGCGGCTTGTTGGCTTGGTGTCTTTGCCCGCGTTAGCTCCGCGTTAGCTGCGCTCGTTAGCATGTCAGGTGGCGTTGTGGGAGCGATCGCGGCTGCTGCTCCGGGCCTGAGACGTCCACAGAGTTCACCGAGTGTTTCCAGCTAATTTATCCGTATGAGACAACCCTGATGGGACACACGCTCCTCCAAAGCCGGCTGCCGAGTGCCGAGACTGGAACTTAATGTAAAATGGCAGACCCTGCGACATTTCCGGAATCGGCCGGAAGCTACGCAAATATGATTAAAAATTATAATTTTTTCAATTATTATTATTTATAAAGCCTTTAAAACAACCACAGGCAACAAAGTGCTATACACATGAAATTATGAACATTTAAACAAAAACAAAGAAAATATATATGTATGTATTTTTTCCTTTAAAAAAAAAGGATTACCTCGTAAATTCAGAACCTCGTAAGTTGATGTGCTCGTAAATCGGGGACTACCTGTACACCAGATGTGGTGGAACAAAATTGTGTACACGGAATCCCAGTTACATCCAAAAAAGTATAAATTGTAAAGAAAAACAATAATAAGATCTCTAAGATATGAACTAAGAAAAAACATTAAACTAAGAATGCACTAAGCACTAGGAGTGACAAGGATGGATAAGATTAGTAATGAGATAATCAATTCAGTTCAATTTATTTACATGTACCGTATATAGCGCCAAGTCACAACAGAAGTTGTCTCAAGGCACTGAATAGAAACATTCATATATAAAATAATAATTTAACATTATTTATTTGAGGAGCAGACTGCTTTGAGTTTAACTCCATCACAGAACTCTCATCTTGAACAAGCATGAAGGTGACAGTGGAAAGAAAAAACTCCCTCATGAGGAAGAAACCTTTAGCAGAACCAGGCTCAGGACAAGCGGTTATCTGCTTCGACCGGCTGGGTTTGGTAGGAACAAATACACAATGGCAGGTCAAGAATCACATGTTAAGATAGAAATGGTATAATCAGAGGTACAACACTGGTTGAACAGCTGGGAGATAAAGTTAGAGAGGCCAGACTGAGATGGTTTGGACATGTCCAGAGGAGGGACAGTGGGTATATTGGTAGAAGCATGTTAGAAATGCAGCTGCCAGGAAAAAGACAAAGAGGAGATACATGGATGCAGTTAGAGAGGACATGAAGGTAGTTGGAGTGAGGACAGAGGATGCAGAGGACAGAGATGGAGGAGGATGACTCACTGTGGAGAAAGAAGAAAAAGAAGAAGATATGTATGTAAACCGCACCCCCTTTCATTTGAGGACACTTTTGTGTTGGTCATAGTATGACAGTTTGAACACGGTTGGGATTGCAAGTGCAGAATTAGATTGGTTCCATTCCTACCTGAGTGACAGAAGCTTTTGCATTAATGTTGACCCTGGCCCTGTCCCCTTTAGTTTTCAACCATGTACGTGGAACATCTAAGAAGTTCTGGGTCTGTGATCGAAGGCCACGGGCAGCAGAGTGTTTAGTTAAAAGCTGACAAAGGTATACAGGAGCCATTTAAAGCTCTGTACGTGAGCACAAGGACTTTAAAACGGATTCTAAACTCAACTGGGAGCCAGTGAAGTGAAGACAGAACTGGAGTGATGTGGCAGTATTTACTGGATCTAGTGAGAAGTCTGGCAGCTGCGTTCTGAATCACTTGTAGGCGTGATACAGAAGACTTGTCCAGGCAAATAAAAAGGGCATTACAGTATCCAGACGCGATGACACAAAAGCATGAATAATTTTCTCTAGGTCAACTCTGGAGACCATAGGTCGTATTTTAGAAATGTTTTTTAAATGAAAGAAACAAGAATGGGAAATAGTCCTAATGTGAGACTCAAAACCCAATGATGATTCAAATGCGACTCCTAGATCTTTTACTTTTACTTTGGCTGCTGGGCAGAAAGTGGTCATTTTCTGATTGATTTTAGAGTGAAGGTGACTGGGAGCAGAAATCAAAGTCTCTGTCTTACTGGTGTTTAAAACCAAGAAGTTACTGGCGAGCCAGTCACTTATACGGGACAAGCATTGGACAAGGATGGATAACATGTCCAGCTGGTGTGGTTTGTTGGTGGTTGGTGTGGTGGACTGACAGCTTCTGTTTTCACTGTAGCTGCTTTCTTTGGAGTCTATTCTGAGAAAACATTGTCTTTCGTTTAATTGTTATGCTGATGATCGCCAGATTTATCTTTGCTTTAAAACCAAATAATGTATTTTTTTCCATTAAAATGTCTTGCTTGGCTTGTCATCCAAGCCTTAATAACATTAGACTTGGATGGCTTCATATTAGATTGAACTGAATTGAAATTAATTGAAATGTTTTATGCTTTAATGATAAAAAAAAAAACTCAAGTTATTGTGTTCAGCCCTAGCTCTACTGCTGTGTCTCTCATTTTAACCTTGGCTCTCTTAAGCTAGATCTTAAGTAATCCTTACAAATCTGGGGATAATTCTGTCAATGTCAATGTCAATTTATTTATATAGCTTGTAAAACAAGAAAGTTGACCAAGGTGCTTTACAATTTAGTGAACAATAAACAAATAGATCGTATGCCACTTAGGAAAAACAAGAAAATTAATAATGCAAATAAATAAAGAAAGGAACTGTCCAGATGACCTGACTGAAAATTGTTGATGAGGGAGAGGGCAGACATCGGAGGAGGGGTCGTGCCAAAGAAAACATCTTAGCACCAACATAACTGGTTAGTTTGACTTTTGAGTAAGCTGTTGGGGGAAGAATCAGTTTGGTGTTGTGTGTTTCCTTGACTGATGAAGCCTTCTGGATGGAAGGTGAAACGTTTCAGCACAAAAAAACAAAAAAAAAAGAAAGAAAGAAACGGATGACTTAACTGAAAATTGTTGGATTGTATACCTGGATTATTGAGCATTAACTTTGTTGGTTAATAATGAAATACAACACAACAACAAAAAAATTAGGTATAACTGGATCTCAAACTCTTCATGGATCAAATGCCAAAGAAAAAAGATATTTTGAGTAAAGATAAAAAATTTAAAAAAGTCTCAACAGTCTCTGAAGTCTTTAAAGTCAAAGTCAAAGTCAACTTTATTGTCAGATCTGCAATATGTACTGTACAGGACATACACAGGACCGAAATTGCGTTTCTCTCAGTCCCTCGGTGCAACAGTAAACATCTAAACATTGAAACACTGAAACATATAATAATAGACATAAGCATAAAATAGTAAAACTAACACTGTCCTGAGTTTTTGCATAGTGGTATAAGAGTATGAAAATTTACACCAACTCTAAAACTAAAACATTAAACATTTAATGAACATAATACTGTCCTGAGTTTTTGCATACTAGTATAAAAAAAGAGTATAAAAAGTATAACTAAAATAAACTAAAGGTTTCTAGCATTGACATTTGCAAAGTGGCAAAGCAGCGTATGAGTTAATGTACACAGTATATGTATGAGGTAGTAGTTGATGTTGTTATAGAGGCAAAAAGTGGCATATGCAGTAAGGCACATTGGGCATCCCTAAATAAGACCGTTCAGAGCACACTGTATATGTATCAGCAGTGGTGTAGATATTAGAGTAGTGTAAATGTAAACAGTAGTAATTACATGTAAGCAGTAGTAATAAAAGTAAACAGTATTAATAAATGTAAACAGAGAATGTAAACAGTATTATGATTATAGGCAGTGATGTAATACAAACATTAGTGCAAGTATGAGAAGTAGTGCAAACTGTATGAGCACATGACCGAGAGTTTAGTGAATAACCCGTTTGATGACACAGAGTCCAGTGTTAAAAACTTTGTGTTGTGTGGTAATGTGTGAGAAAGTTTTAGTGTTAAGGCAGTTCAAATGGGAGGGGGGGCAGAGCAGGCAGAGTGTTTAGCATTCTGACTGCCTGATGAACAGAGCTGTCTCTCAGTCTGCTGGTTCGAGCCTGGAGACTCCTCAGTCTCCTCCCTGATGGCAGCAGTCTGAAGCAGCTGTGTAGTGGGTGTGTGGGATCACCTGCCATGCAGTGGGCTTTCCGAGTGAGGCGTTTGCTGTGTAAGTCCTGCAGTGAGGGCAAGGAGGTGCCCACGATCTTCTCAGCTGCTCTCACAATGCGCTGGAGGCTCTTGCGGCAGGATGCAGTACATGCACCAAACCACACAGTGATGCAGCTGGTCAGGACACTTTCTATGGCACCTCTGTAGAAGGTGCTCATGATGGGGGTTGAAGCTCCAGCCCTTTTCAGCTTGCGGAGAAAGTAGAGACGCTGGTGAGCCTTCTTTGCCAGTGCTGCAGTGTTCCTGCTCCAGGACAGGTCCTTTGAGACGTGCACTCCCAGGAACTTGGTGCTGTCTACTCTCTCCACTGCGGTGCTGTTGATGGTCAGAGGGGCATGTTGGGCATCCTTCTTCCTGAAGTCCACAACAATCTCCTTTGTCTTCTCCACGTTGAGAGTGAGATTGTTGTGTCCGCACCACAAGGCCAGGCGGCTCACCTCGTTCCTGTAGTCCGTCTCATCGTTGTTGCTGATGAGACCCACCACTGTTGTGTCGTCCGCAAACTTGATGAAGTGGTTGGAGCTGTACGATGGTGTGCAGTCGTGTGTTAGCAGGGTGAATAGAAGGGGGCTCAGCACACATCCTTGTGGGGCCCCTGTGTTCAATGTGATGGTGCTAGATGTGTTACTCCCGACCCGCACTGTCTGTGGTCTCCCGGTCAGGAAGTCTAGCAGCCAGTTACACATTGAGGTGTTCAGCCCCAGACTGTCCAGTTTAAGGATGAGCTGTTGGGGGATGATGGTGTTGAATGCCGAGCTGAAGTCGATGAACAGCATTCTAACATAAGAGTCCTTCGTGTCCAGATGTGTGAGAGCTGTGTGGAGGGCAGAGGAGATGGCATCGTCGGTTGAGCGATTAGGTCGGTATGCAAATTGGAAGGGATCCAGGGAGTCAGGGAGGACAGATGTGATGCTTTTCATGACTAGCCGTTCAAAGCACTTCATCAGGATGGGGGTGAGTGCTACTGGGCGATAGTCATTGAGGCATGCGGGCGTTGCCTTCTTTGGGACAGGGATGATGGTGGTGGCTTTGAAACAGGTGGGGACGATGGCCTGGCTCAGTGAGATGTTAAAGATGTCCGTGAAGACCGCTGCGAGTTCCCCTGCACAGTCCTTCAGCACACGACCAGGTATGTTGTCAGGACCAGA
>JBBPBX010035504.1:12771-24296 GCA_038048925.1 Garcialebias charrua
AGTGTTTGAAAAAAAAAAAGTTTGAGAAGGGGCAGATATAATAAGATTATTTTCTTCTTCTGCTTCCTTTCATTTCATGTATTGTTTTATTTCTTGTTGTTTTGTAAATAGTTTTCTTGTGTTTTTTTAATCTGGAATGAAATAAAAAAAAAACGATGTACCATGTGGGAATTGAACCCATAAGGTTTGGAACGGCAACCCAACGCTGTTTCCACTGAGCTATTGAGGCATGTTTATCTGACAAGGTCCACATTTATTTTAAACGAACCGCCCCTCATAAAATTCTGGCTATGCCCATGAAAAGACTGATACAATTCAGAGATTTAAAAATCAAATTTTACACAGTATCTGTGACATTTGTGACCGAGTATTGTCTTCTGAAGTACCGGTAATAGCCTTTTGGGAATTAGCTGGAAGTTTGTTGCAGAGTTTGCTGGTCTGCTGCTTTCGCTTGTCATCTACTGTACATTCCGTGCATTTGTCGTATTTCCAGAATACTATACCACATTTTTATTTTACATTTCTTGCAACCAACCATGCTCTTGTCAAGCTCTGACTTTCCCCGTAACATTGTAGGATCCAAAATGACTTTACACTGAGTTTTAACGACGAAGTAGTGGGTTGAAGCACGCTGTCCTCCACTAGATGCGATTGGTCTCCATTCAGATAAGAGAGCTGGTTAACTACCGTAGCTTGCTGTATGGTGGCCTACAAGGCCAAATTATATGGTAGCCGAGCAGACACGTATGCAGTATGCTCCAGAGTAGGAGCGGAAAAAATAAAACTTAAAAGCATTTAAAAATAAATTTATGGGCTTTTAGAATCTATTCAGAATTGCCAGAACTAGGAATCTAGATTCTTTAATGAATCAATTTTTTTGACTATTCAATCTACGGTACATGCTAACATGGTCAAACAGAGGGGAAGGAGAAGTTTCAGACTGTCATAATTGTATGTTTCCATACAAAGATGAAATTAGTTCTCTGCATTTAACCCATCACACCCGAGATATACGGTACCCAGGTGGAGCAGTGGGCAGCTATGTAAGCGCCCGGGGATCAATTGGGCATTAGGTATCTTGCTCAGACACCACGACATGTGGGAATGGCTGGGAGTCAAACCGCAACGTTCTGGTCCCAAGTTGGCTGACCTACCTCTACCTCATCTCAACCCTCCTCAGAAACTTTTAAAGCCAATTTCCGTGAATTAGTGTTGGAACACCAAGGTCGAGGCCTGTTGACTAGGTCATTAGTCCCTTGTGACACCTCAAAGACGATGGTCCAGAAGAAGGGTGGTTTTATCTAACTAATTTGAAATGTGCCATTGAGTAATGGTTTAACCACCAGTCACCCACCAACAAGCCTCTTCACAACAAAGCCTCTGTATTCCTAGTCTGAGCAAGGTTTCTTGGTTACTAAATTGGGCTTTGCCTGGACCCTCATCTAGAAGCAACTAGCCATGGGAGAGATGATATCAGGGACAAACCTTTGCAAGCAGCAGTTTCTGGACTCTTTAGGAAATTCAAACCACTGCTATTCTGCCTTAAAAAAACAGTTTAGGTGATTTGGACATCTGGTAAAATGCTTTGTGGACGCCTTTTAAGGAAGTGCTTCAAATATGTCCCATTGGGAGGTGTCCTCGGGGCAGACCCTGGACTTGCTGAAGAGATTATGTCTCACAGCTGGCCTGCATGGGAACAAATAAACTGATGAATGAATAAAAAAATCTTCTAAACAACGTTAGAGACAATCCATCATCTTGACTTTAGTGATTTATTTTAGAATTTTTGTCTAACTCCGACAGAAAATATATGCTTATGTCTACAGTGTGTTTAAATTCAGGATGAACTTCTGTCAAAAAATTTTTTTTACACATTTTTATGTTTTAAATTATAAAAACTAATGATCCCTGATTTTTCAGCTAGCCCCGTCATTTTGAATCAGGTGTTCCTGAGTTAGGAGATTTTTTTGGTGTGTATTTGAAAGCAAGTTCATCACACTCAGAGTACGGTATCTTTCTACTGTATATGGACTCATTTCACAATAAAAAACAAAAACAATAAATGCGTCTGATTCCGACTATAAGCGTGTAAATGGAGTTTTGTTGAAAAGCGATTAATCAAAAATATATATTTGGATCAGAATATTAACAATAGAACAGTCATAATAAACAATATAAGTAACACAGCTGCAGCAAAGGTGTGAAATGTTTGCAGTGTGAATATGTTAATTAAAAAGTCTATTAATGAAATTAACCTATCATTAAGAATACGGAGAAAAAAAGAGCTGACAATATTTATAATTGCTTTTTTTTTTGCGCTGAAGGTGAATCTTTGTAAGATACTTTTGGCTTAATTTTTAAGAAGACAGTTTTATTATACAGTCTTAAAGAAGTGATCCAGTTTTCAAAGATTAATTTCCACCTGGGAATTTTAATGCTAAAAAATTTACCTGACAAAATGTACTGTATGTGAGCTCTCCTGTAATTTTTAACCTAATTTTCAACATTCCAAGAAAACCCTATGAAGTAAACATGTAGAAATTTGGTGTTTCAAGTCTTTATTACAGAAAAGCAGTTTCCTCCAGAGATTTTAAGCAGCTTGTTGGGAAAACCAAAAGGTTTAGAAGATTTAGCTCATCAGTTTTAGATTGGTTAAAGAACAGACCCTTACATCCACACAAAAGGGGTTTTGTTATTTTTATTTTTCCAAAGGAATTCAATATTATAGGATGCCTCCTGGACGCCTCCCTGGTGAGGTGTTCCGGGCATGTCCCACCGGGAGGAGACCCAGAGGAAGACCCAGGATACGCTGGAGGGACTATGTTTCTCGGCTGGCCTGGGAACGCCTTGGGATTCCCCCAGAGGAGCTGCTCCAAGTGGCTGGGGAGAGGGAAGTCTGGGCCTCCCTACTTAGGCTACTACCCCCGCGACCCGACCCCGGATAAGCGGAAGAAAATGGATGGATGGATGGATGGAATTCAATATTCAGAAATTGGTTCATTTACTTGCACTGATTTGGATCATAACATGCTTCAGAGCAAGTTAGAATCTCAGAATAAATGTCCTGACAATGTACTCAAGCAAAAAAGGAAACAACTTTGTGGCTTGGAAAACCCAGAATGACCTCAAGTTTTACTTCTTAGGAAGATAGTGCTCATCCTATTTTGGAGAAAGTGTATCAACTGTAGAAACAGAAAATTGACTTTATAAAGCACTTTTCTTGTATTACTGACTGCACAAATATCTTTAACAATACAAAAAATATATACAAATACTGGTATATATTAGGGATGCACTGTATTGGATTTTTGGCTGATATACGATATGCCGATATGTTAAAACTTATTTGGCCAATAACCGATGCCGATACAGATATTTTATATGTTACTTTGTCAGAAAATAACCCTCTTATTTAGACTTATTTCCTACAAAAATTGTGCAACAGCTGTAAGAGCTGGTGACATATATTCAGTAACAGACATATGATATGCTTAGCACTTTAAATTATATTAATAATAATAATAATAATAATAATAATAATAATAATAATAATAATGAATTCAATTTATAACGCACTTTTCATTAGTGAAAATCTCAAAGTGCTACACACATTGAATGCTACACACATTCATACACCGGTAGCGGCAGACTACCATGCAAGGTGCTTTCCAGTCCTACCGGGAGCAACTCGGGGTTAAGTGTCTTGCCCAAGGACACAACGACACATGGTGTGGGGAACCGGGATTCGAACCACCAACCTTCCGATTGGGGGACGACTGCCATTACCACTACGCCACGGCCGCCCAAATTAAAAGTGTTAAATGTTATTTATTAGCATATGTCACCTGCGACACTGTCTCACTTGTGGAGGCATGTTCCAGGTTCCTAGCTGCAGTGTGGGATCCTCTGCACTCTTGTGCATGAAGGACAGCCTTTTTAAGGTAAATGTTTTTTAGAGAAATCCAATACTGTGAACCGCTCCAGTGAAAGCTGAAGATCACGGCACAATGATGCCAACAGGACCACATCATCTGCAAAGAGCAGAGATGAATCCTGGGCCACCAAACCGGAAACTCTCCACCCACTGGCTGCACCGAGAAATTCTGTCCATAAAAGTTATGAACAGAATCTGTGAAAACGGGCAGCCCTGGCG
The DNA here is from genome assembly GCA_038048925.1 of Garcialebias charrua. Classification (NCBI taxonomy): domain Eukaryota; kingdom Metazoa; phylum Chordata; class Actinopteri; order Cyprinodontiformes; family Rivulidae; genus Garcialebias; species Garcialebias charrua. The sequence goes on from JBBPBX010035504.1 coordinate 16,925, forward strand.
GAGTCCAACTCCCACCTTAAAGGGGTCCGACTTACTGCCGGCAATGTGACCCAAGCTCTCGCACCGCTTGTATAGGGACTGAACAGCCCGTAACAACGGGCCTCCAATCCCGTATTCCCGGAGCACCACCCACAGTGTACCCCGAGGAACACGGTGGAATGCCTTCTCCAAGTCCACAAAACACATGTAGACTGGATGGGCAAACTCCCATGACCCCTCAAGGACCCTAGTGAGGGTAAAGATCTGATCATTTTTTTCTCATAGGAAATTATTTGAGCTCATTTTACCTCCTTCAAATCTTTAGATCTGTTTACAACCTTTTACTGCTCCCTTCACATTTTGTTCAGGACAGCTTCCTTATGCAAATTTTAAAGACCGTGTAAAGTGAAATTAAATGTGTGTTTTTAGTTTGTCACATGGCATAAATATGTGTTATTAATCACCCATATAAATCTGACTGATTAAAAACATTGTTTTCCTTATAAAATTAAGTGTCAAAAATCATGAAAATACATTATTTTCCCTTGGTCTGAAACTGTGGGGGCGTGTCAGCGCGTGGGAGTGGTTTCAGCGCAGTACTGCTGAGCTGAGCTGAGCTGTGTGTAGAGGCAGACAGCAGAGATCCACCTGCTCCGTTTTTATCTAAGTTCTGGCTGCCAGTAGCTCCTTTTTCCAAGAGTTACGCTGTTTTTAGTGCACTAACAACTCTGTTTTTGTTTTTAAAGTTGAGGACACAAAGATACTTCATAACTCCGCTGTTATGTGTTTAATAATAAGCGCTATTTTAGAAGATGAGCGGCTGCACCCGGTCCGACCCGGTCACATCGCATGCGGGGTCTGTGTTGGTGATTAAAATAAAGAGTAATCACGTTGATAACTAAGTTATCTCATCTGTGTCAGCGAGTCACTGCGTTTCACGGCGCGCGTGGCAGGAGCTCAACGCACACACACACACACACGCGCGGCGCGGAGCTGCAGGTGGCAGCTCACTCCAGCAGCAGCCTGGGTTTGTTCTGACTCCCTCCTGCGTCTCAATGTGGGTGCCCTGACCATTGCGACATCCAGGGAAGATGCAGGAACGAGGCATAATTGATTAGCTAGCTAACGATGAACAAAATATCTATGCTATTGCTATCTGATGCTATCTGCGATTCGCGAGTGAATGGCTCCACCCATGCGAAGAACGAATTTATACGGCTGGAGCAGCAGGGGGTGGGGCTATACTAATGAGGACCGCGTGACGAAACGCGGTCCCGTTTAAAACACGCCTAAAAAATCCTGAAAAAGACATATCTTTATACACAGTTTCATCTATAACTCCAAAATTAATTGAGCTACAATTTTGAGACTTTTTACTCATTTACAACATTACAATTATGACATTTATAATGTTTATTTAAGAAAATATTGAAATTCCCTTTACACGGTCTTTAACTTTTTTCCGGTTAATTTCAGCTGTTTTGTGCTCCTTACAGATTCTTTCTGCTAACTTTAGCTTGTTCTGCTCCTTTCAGCTTATTTATTAAACGTATAGCTTTTTCTGCTCTTTCAGCTACTATTTAGCTCTTCTGATGCTAATTTTAGCTTTTTCGGCTAATTCCAAATTTTTTGAGCTCATTCCAGTTATTTCTACTTCCTTCTGGTAGTTTAAGCCTCTTTGTGCCTTTTCAGCAATTATTTTTGCTAATTTCAGCATTTCTTTTAGCTAATTTCAAATTTTTTGTGTTAATTTTTGCTTATTTAAACCTAATTCAGCAAATATATGTTATTTCTGCTTTCTTCTGCTAATTTAGGCTTGTTCTTCCATTTCGACTACATTTCAGAAACTCTTGTTTTTAGCTACAGTGTTTTCTGGTGTATAGGTCGCACCTGTGTATAGGTCGCATTGTCCAATTATCACCAATAGATTGGAAAAATCCCTAGATAGGTCGCACTGGTGTATAGGTCGCACCTACGTTTAGCTCTGCTGCAAATGTCTGCCACAGGAGCGCACAGCAAGGCTTTTAAGAAGATTAACACTTAAAAACAATTATTTGTTTGATAAAAATTATAGCAAATATGTGTCTGAGCTGAACTTTTCCTTAATAAATGAACGTAATTGTGAAATGAGCTGGATTTAAAAATTTGTTTCACCGAAAGTGATAACAAGCCATATATAGGTCGCACCTGAGTATAGGTCGCAGGCCTTGAAAAAAAAAAAAAAAGCATTAAACTGTGCGACCTATACACCGGAAAATACGGTAATTTCAGCTGTTTTTCAGCAAGTTCTTGGGAAATAAGTATTCACACTGCGTTTTCGCAGGAAATTCAATTTCTCTAGTTTTTATTTTATAAGTGGGTCCAAAACTTGGCAAGGCACTGCATTATGAGAACATTTTTTGTTGGGACATATTTGGAGCAAAGAAATACATTGTGTACCTGCATGCCCGTTGGGCTCAATAGGCTCCACCACTCTTTATCCAGACCAAAAACAAAAGCGTTGGCCAATCCATGGAGAGGTGCTGACAGGACGTGTAAAAGGGTCAGGGGGAACGAAGGGTCCCGAGGGTGGACGGCGTTATGGAGTCTGGAGGAGAGGGAAAGACAGAGAAGTGCTGAGTTTTATTGTTGTAAAGTTTTAAATAAAGAAACAACCTGCACGAGAGGCGCAGGGGTTGAGGACGAAGTAATCGAAGAAGTCAGAGAGAGAAGAAAGACAGCAGGGGGAAAAAAGACAGCTAGAGGTTGATAAAGCAACAGAAGGCGAGTGAAAGAGAGGCAGAGGACAAGTGAGTGACAGAGTGAGGGACAGGGTGAGAACGAGAGGTAATGAGAGCAAGTGGCGGAGGCAGGAAAAGAGGGAGCAGGAGAGGAAAAGGGGAGGGTGAAAGAGCGAGCGAGCTTTATATCAGCGTTTAAGAGCCCATTAGGCAGCGTGAGACGGCTGGGCTGACACATTCTTGGCTGCTGCTTCGACAGCACGCAGCACTTTACAAGGACAGGGAGACGTGCAGAGCGCTCAACTCGCTTCCTCTCCTTCTCACCACTTTCTCTCAGCTCGCCCTGCAGCCTCTCCTGACCACAATTTCAATTTCCCATCTTCTATTATTTCTATGTGCAAATTCCATCCGCGTTACCCCCTGCCTCCCGCTGATACATCTCCCAGCTCTTTGTGGCCAGCTTTATCTATCTGGACATCTCATTTTTATCTTCACTCACGAGGCTGATCCTCTATTCCTCTCCTTTTCAGTTTTGGGAACCTGGGGCATGACCAGGGAAGGCACTGATATTGTGTGATGTGGCACAGAAGTAATGGCCGTCTGCGTGAACGACACTGCTCGCCCATTAACCCTGGATTAACCCTGTATTAGCGCTGCTCTCCGGGTTTGCCTGCCACTAATGTCTTTATTGATCTATTAGCGAGAGAATCAAACCGCACGCTGCATTTTCTGCAGCGTGGTGTTCATGGGTTGGTCATCCAGCACGAGCTGAGCTGGGGTCAGGAAACTTATGCTCAAGTTGTATGGACACATCCAAAAATATGGCTGAAAGTATCACTGTTGTCTTGTGGTAAGGCTCTACGTGAGATTTTACAATCACTCATTTCTACTGACAGAGTCAAACGATAAGATCTCTATTTATATTATTATTATTATTAGAACCATTGGTCATAGCAGCTCTTTATATGATTCGTCTTATAAAAGTGTTGACGTCAACCTGAATTGTCAAGCCTTTGCTGTTCAAGTTTTGCACTTTTATGTTGCAGTCTGATGACAGTCATTTAAATTCACTTTTATTACCACTAATTTTCACTTAATATTTCAAAAATAATTTGAATTTGATGATAAAGGCCCAACATATAAACAGGGTTGACTTCAACAATTAATGTAAACATTTTAAGCAAAGATCTTGAGAAAACATGTAAGAGCTTTGTGTTGGAGATGATTCACAGCTCCTTCAATCAGTTATAGCTCACTTTCTGTAAAATTGATTGTTATAGTAATTTTTGCATTTTCTAAGATCAGTTGGCTGTGGTGGCCATCTTGATTTGGGATGACTTCATCACATATGTACATCAAATGAGTGTTTTCCAGGAGTTTCACTAGAGTTTATACTTCATGAGATAGTTTGTCTGTTAGCAAACTAGCTCATGTCTTCTACAACTGACACCAGCAAACTGGTTGGCCCACTGTGAGTGTGCTGCTTGTGGGACTGAGTTTGTTTGTGGCTCCTCGGACTGATGAAGTCCTTTGGATGAAGGGCGAAACGTCTAAAAAAAAAAGGAAACCCTTCAGATGACCTTGTTTAATTTTTTTTACCTGGATTATTGAGCATGAACTTTGATGAATAAAAATGTGTTTATTAAAATTATTTAATTAAAAGCAAAAAATTAATATTGCATAATTGTAAGTACAGTATTTGAACCCTTTACAACAGCAGTAGAAACTTAGCTCAGGTGCCTCCCATTTGTCTTTAACACTGCTGTAATGTTTCTACACCTTGGTTTGAGTTCATCTACATGAATTAAAATTGACTGGACTTGATTTGGAAAGACACCTACCTCTACGACCTCCTACAGCTGACAATCAGAACCAAATCTTAGCTATGAGGTAAAAGAAGCTGCTTGCAGAATTCAAAGATGCTGCGCACAAAGCTGTTGTTTCTAAGACTCTTTACCAATGTTTTCTTTTGAAGCTAGCATAATTCAGGTGTATATTTTTATTGTCAACCAAACACTGCACGTTTAGGTTTAAGTGTCATTTAGGTTCTTTAGATATACAGCATTAAACTAGAATACCAGTGGTGGACACAGCTAACCAAAAAGAGAGCTTCGCTAACTCATATTCCGCTAACTACCGTATTTTTCGGAGTATAGGTCGCACCGGAGTATAGGTCGCACCTGCTGCAAATGTCTGCCACAGGAGCGCACAGCAAGGCTTTTGAGAAGATTAACACTTAAAAACAACTATTTGTTTGATAAAAATTATAGAAAAGATGTGTCTGAGCTGAACTTTTCCTTAATAAATGACCGTAATTGTGAAATGAGCTGGATTTAAAAATTTGTTTAGCCGAAAGCGATAAAAAGCCATACATAGGTCGCACCTGAGTATAGGTCGCAGGCCATGAATAAAATGATAAAAAGTTGCGACCCATACTCCGAAAAATACGGTAAAAAAATAATAATTTGCTAACGCTAAACTGCTAAAAGAAATTTTTTTTTGTTGCAAAAGCTAACACTAAACCTGCTAACTGCTAAGACAACTGTCACGTGTACACGTAGTAAGCCAGTAGCGTGCCTTCAGCTTGCTTCAGCTGTGTCGACCAATCACGTTTTGTCACGTGTACACGTACGTAATAAGCCAAAACTGAGCCTAATGGACTCTTCAGGACACACCCACAATAAACAGGAAGAAGCCTGTAAATTTTGATGGCAAATCCAAATTTAGCAGAAGCTTATTCCGCTAACGGTTTCGAACTTTAACAATACTGTAATGCTAATCCGCTACTGGGTGATTACTATTATACTATAGTTAGCGGTTGCATTGCTCATGGTAGTTAGCCTGGCCACTGAGCACAACTATTTGAAAACCCTACTGGTATTCAGACTTGCAACTGGGCCTAATGTCTCTTCCATATCTGACTTTAGAGGTAAATGCATCACTCCAAACACAATTTCTATGTAAAAACACAAGAAGAACTACATCTAATGGTTATAAATCTACAAAACGGTTCTTACAATCCAACAATGCAAGGAAGCAATCCATCGATAAATATGACGACGAGCAGAGAAAAAAAAAAAAACGCCCAAAACTTATTGCTCCCTCCTTAAAATTATAAGTGAAAAAGGCTCTATTGACGACGAGCAGAGAAAAAAAAAAAAACGCCCAAAACTTATTGCTCCCTCCTTAAAATTATAAGTGAAAAAGGCTCTTTAACTTTTAGTTGTAAAACTAAGCTATGCTCAAGTAAGCCTTTTCCCCTCCCATAAAACCTTCTGACAACTGTAGGAGAACAGCACAGCTGATGATTAGAGATTCCTCCACAAATCTGGTTATAATCCTCTCTTATCCTCTTTTGCAGCGTGAGGTTTCAAGGTTTATTTGCTGTTAATCTGTCTCCATTTACCTTCTGACAACCCCCTGAAAAGTTGTAAGAGATGGAGAGGAGGAAAAACAACAACAGAAGTTGTGTTGTCCATGAGGCTGGGCCTGTTGGGAGCACCATCCCTGCGTCATTCTGGCTAAAGGTGTTAACTAAATGTCTACACGCAGCTTTAAATAAAACCAACAGCGCAGCAAATGAAGCCGAGAGCAGCGTGCCTCGGCGCCTGTCGGAGTAAAGAACCGCTTCGGAGCAACGCCGCTTGTTTTCTGGGTTAGCGTGGCGCCGTATCTCCGAGGAGCAGACCAGCTGCTGCTCACATTCATTTCACTTCCCATTAAAGGTGAAATAAATCAGGAGTCCCCACACAACCTCCTGAGAGACGCAGGAAGCACGCACGCACACACACACACGCCACCAATCACGGAGGAAGTCAGACGCGTGTAGATATAAATAAACACACATTAACTCTGTGTGTGTGTGTGTGTGTGCCAAAAGGTGTGTGCATGCACTCAGGATGTCAGAGAGGGAGGAAACGGTGTGTGTGTGTGGTGTGTGTCAGCGCAGCGGTGAGAGTGACTGAGTCTCTGTGAAGGAAGGAGGCTATTTCTGGCGTCTCTCTCCTTTCTTCTTCCCTGCCGCCGCAAAGAAACACGATCAGCGTCCGGGAAACGAGAGCTGGCAGCAAGCAATCATCTGCCTGCCACGCACACACACGCACACACACGCACACACACACACACACACACACACACTCACACACACTCAGACTGCACCTCGCAGCGCCGAGCAACACGCGCCATGGCAACGGAACAGCCGCAATTAGAGGCGAAGAGCCTTTTCCCCTCCATCGAGGGAGAGACGGAGAGCAGAATGAAAGGAAGAAAGAGAGCAGGGAGGGGAGAGGAGGAGGTGGAGGGGATGGGGGGGTGGAGACGAGTGTCAGAGAAACAGCACGCCACAGAAAAAGGAAGGAAAAGAGAGGAGAGAGCGTGATAAAAAGGTGAAAATGAGGAGGAGCAGGGGCTGTGAAGGGGAATGAAGGCCGAAAGCAATGGAGGAGGAGGAGGAGGAGGAGGAGGAGGAGGAGGAGGAGGGCAACAAGGTGAAGGAGTGAGGCTGATGATAAAAAGACAAGAACGGAGAGGACGAGGGGGAGAGGTATCCAAAATAACCGTCTGCAAAGCAAGACATGAGTGAGACAAACAAAGCAGATTACGTACGAGAGACACCAAGATAAGACGGGAGGAGGAAAAAGGCGAGGAGGTTAGATAGGGAGGAGGAGAGGGAG
>JBBPBX010035505.1:0-15799 GCA_038048925.1 Garcialebias charrua
ACAGCTGTTGGTGGGGGGTCTGGAGGTCCTTTCCCAGAATTTTTTGAATAAAGTAGATGCCATTTCCTGCATTCTGGTGTATTTTAACAGGATGTTAAACATCTGCGTTTACCTAAACACTTAATTCTTTCAATTCAATTCAATTCATTCATTTTTTGCCCCACTCCCCTCAGGAAGGAGGTTGAGGAGCATTAAGTGTAGAACCACTAGACTGAGGAACAGCTTCTACCCTGAGGCTGTTAGACTCATGAATATCTAACCAGAATAATCACTGTGAAATATCACATCATGTTGCTGCTGATCTGTTTCATGTTGCTGCTGATCTGTTTCATGTTGCTGCTGATCTGTTTCATGTTGCTGCTGATCTGTTTCATGTTGCTGCTGATCTGTTTCATGTTGCTGCTGATCTGTTTCATGTTGCTGCTGATCTGTTTCATGTTGCTGCTGATCTGTTTCATGTTGCTGCTGATCTGTTTCATGTTGCTGCTGATCTGTTTCATGTTGCTGCTGATCTGTTTCATGTTGCTGCTGATCTGTTTCATGTTGCTGTGTTCATTCACGCTCATCTGCTCAAACAGACTCATGTTCGTGCTGCTGTTCGAAGTGATGTTTTTGTGCTACTAGTGCTTAGTGTATTTTTAGTTGATGTTTTTCTTAGTTCATATCCTAGATGTTATTACTGTTTTTCTCTTACATTTTATTGTTGGATGTAACTGGGACCCTGTGTACATAATCTCGTTTCATCACATGTACCATATGTGGTGCGAATGACAAAGAATCTCTGACTCTGACTCTCTGAATTCAATAACTATTTTAGAGAGCTGACTTCAGAATAAGTAGAAGATGGATGGATGGGTAAATCTGTGATTTTCTTCTTTTTGGGCAGCACGGTGGCACAACTGGTAGAGCTGCTGCCTCTCAGCGAGAAGGTTGCCGGTTCAAATCCCGGTCCGGGGCCTTTCTGGGTGGAGTTTGCATGTTCTCCCCGTGCATGCGTGGGTTTCCTCCGGGTACTCCGGTTTCCTCCCACAGACCAAAAAACATGCTTGTTAGGCTGATTGGTGACTCTAAATTGACCCTAGGTGTGAGTGTGAGAGTGGATGGTTGTTTGGTGTGAGTGAGACAGGTCCCTCTTGTAAATGAGTCCCCGTGACTCAACGAGGCTAGCCTGTATAAATAAAGGTTGAATGAATGAATGAAAAAACTTCAGACTTTTATATTGAAAATAACAAATACAAAGAATAAACATATGTGCTCCCAGTTGTGACAATATGGGATTTATGTGTTGTATTCTTAAAGACATTTGAAGGGTGCTGTGGATGGAAGAGCAGCCAATGAATTGTTTGACATGTGATGTGCATGTGTGAATCAACAGTGCTGTGCCTCAGAGATTTTCAGGTCTCTCTTGTAAATGAGTCCTCGAGGCTCAATGGGATTAACCTGTCTAAATAAAGGTTAAATGAATGTCAAAGTTCCAGTTCCAGTACATCTGATGACACCTGTGTCTTGATAAGATAGAAAGGTGCTTTCATTTTAGTCAGTGTGTTTGTGAACTGCAGTAAAGTGAGCCTCCACTCAGAAACGTGAACAGAGGCGGAGACATTATTAAATTAGCAGTTTATCATATCGCTAAAGACACGGTCAGTCTCAGCTGTGGAAGAAAATGGCTAAAGCGTTAGCCATCTTGTTAGCCGCTAAGGACCGTATCTTTAGCGATATGATAAACTGCTGATTTATTATTGTCTCCACCTCTCTCTGCTCCTCTCATAAAGCTCTGTGGGTGCACGCATGGCTAAATGAGCTCAGACCCGTGGTTTGTTTTAAGGAAGAAGCAGGCTGTAAAAACACTCGGTTCTGCCGTTTCACGGTTCATGCTCCACTCTAGGGATGTCCCGATCCGATCACGTGATCGAAAACCGGGTCCCGATCACGTGACTTCAGACTCGACTCGACTCGGGCGTTACACACCGATCAGGGATCGGATATATATGTGTATATTTATTCTAAACACAAACGGGAATATTATATTAACTGTATGTTGAGTTACAGAGTCAAATTGTCTCGGAACAAAACATGCACAATAGTTTTGCAGCAGTGCCTACCGTAAAGCAGTGCCCGCTGTAAAGCGGTGACTGTCGTAAAAAAGAAGCGGAACGCGGCATTAACTTGAAGTGGAGGCAGCGATGTCTGTTGTGTGGAGATATTTTAAAGTGGATGACAAATGGAAAGTTCGTATTTCAAGAGAAGGTAAGGAAAAGGCTGCATTTAAACCTGATTAGGCACATCAGAAACAAACACCCGACACAATACACAGAGTTTAACCAGACGACGCAGCCGAAGACGAGCCAGCTCACGCTGCAAGAGACTTTATATTTATATTTAAAAACATACACTTCCTTCTGTGAAGCCACAGGAGGAGAGTTAAGGAGTGCTGTTCAGAAAAGCATGTTACTAGCCTTATTTTATAAAACGGACACTTTAAGTTTCTTATTTGTTTACATGCCTGCTCAGGTTCTGGTTCTGCTCAGGTTCTGGTTCTGCACAGGTTCTGGTTCTGCACAGGTTCTGGTTCTGCTCAGGTTCTGGTTCTGCACAGGTTCTGGTTCTGCACAGGTTCTGGTTCTGCTCAGGTTCTGGTTCTGCTCAGGTTCTGCACAGGTTCTGGTTCTGCACAGGTTCTGGTTCTGCTCAGGTTCTGGTTCTGCTCAGGTTCTGGTTCTGCTCAGGTTCTGGTTCTGCTCAGGTTCTGCACAGGTTCTGGTTCTGCACAAGTTCTGGTTCTGCTCAGGTTCTGGTTCTGCTCAGGTTCTGGTTCTGCACAGGTTCTGGTTCTGCTCAGGTTCTGGTTCTGCACAGGTTCTGGTTCTGCACAGGTTCTGGTTCTGCTCAGGTTCTGGTTCTGCTCAGGTTCTGCACAGGTTCTGGTTCTGCACAAGTTCTGGTTCTGCTCAGGTTCTGGTTCTGCTCAGGTTCTGGTTCTGCACAGGTTCTGGTTCTGCTCAGGTTCTGGTTCTGCTCAGGTTCTGGTTCTGCTCAGGTTCTGACAGGTTCTGGTTCTGCACAGGTTCTGGTTCTGCTCAGGTTCTGGTTCTGCTCAGGTTCTGGTTCTGCACAGGTTCTGGTTCTGCTCAGGTTCTGGTTCTGCTCAGGTTCTGGTTCTGCTCAGGTTCTGGTTCTGCTCAGGTTCTGGCCAGGTTCTGGTCAGGTTGTGGTCATGTTCTGGTATTTTAAGTTGAGCTGCTTATTTTAAATTAGACATTTATACTGTTGCACTAAACTTCAATGTGAAGAATTTTATTTTAAATCTTATTACTTGATTGTTCAATCTACCTCACAGAAGTACTCTGTTAAATGTTAAGGTAAATAAAATAAAAATGAAGGGACATCTGGATCTGTTTCTTTTTTTTCCCCTTCATTTTAAAAATGTATTTTAGAAGTATCGGATCGGGACTCGGTATCGGCCAATTCCTAAAATTAAAGGACTCGGACTCGGACTCGGGGCCAGAAAAACCTGATCGGGACATCCCTACTCCACTCCGCTGTTTAAATGGTGAAAAAGATTCGTAGTTCCGACCTTTCGTCGGGATTATTTTCAGCATCGTCTACAAAAATATTTTTTCTGCCCTCATCTGACAATTTAAATCCAAACTAGCTCAGAAAGAACATTGTTTTTTCCCCTCAGCAACTAGCGGCGCTCTTCATATCTGCCGTGTTTACTTGTTGTGCTGAAAGTCTCCGCCCTCCTGCAGGCAAGAAGGAGGGGCTGGGTCTGTGTTCAGTGAAGGAGAAGGAGGGGGGCGAGTGGGAGAAAGCAGACAGCAGGAGGATTCTCAATATAAACGATATAGTCTCGTCTTGTATCTCTTTAGAAAAAATCTCGATATTTTAAAAATATCAATATATCGCCCAGCCCTACTGCAGATGCTGCACCGATCTGTCTGTCAATAATAATAATAATAAGTCACATTTGTCATCTGTGTATGTTTCCCATACTTGACAGACGAAATTGGTCTTCTGCCTTTAACCCAACCACCACCAGGTGGTGCAGCGAGCAGCGTAATCTCGCACTCCATTCTTCCCTCACTCATGAACAAAACCTAGAGATACTTGAACTCCTCCACTTGAGGCAGAACCTCACTCTCAACCTGAAGAGAGCAATCCACCCTTTTCCTACTGAGGACCATGGCCTCAGATTTGGAGGTGCTGATTCTCATCCAATGTCCAAAGAATCCAAAGCTATCAAATAAAAATTGTCCACCTATTTACCACTGAAAGAAAAGTCACAATGTAAATGGTGTTCAGTGGGAGTTTGCATTCTACAATCAGCAGCATGAGCAAATGAGCCTCAGACAGAGGAACTATCGACTACTTTTCAACTGAGACAAACGTAATCATGACATGTGGGAGACAAAACATTTGGATCACGTTTGGCTACAAAGACCAAAAGAGACCAAACACAAAGAGCAAGAAGTTGGTAGAAGACAGCCCTAAAAAGGAGTAGGTGCACATGAAGTTAGTCCAGTTCCTTGATGATAAAAATATTTTGCTGGTCAGGTGAAAAGTGGCTGATATTGGAAGAAAAGTGCTGGAACAATCAAAGTTCATCCTCAGTTATCCAGGTAAAAGACACAACAATGTTAGGTCATGTCCTCTGGACAGATTCTTTGTGTGGAAATGTTTCGTCTTTCATCCAAAAGACTTCATCAGTCCGAGGAGCCACAACAAATTCAAGTCTTTCAAATAGCACACGCACATAGTGGGCCAACCAGTCTGATGGTGATAAGATGGTTTCTGAAGTCCACCCTCTCCCCTGCCGACTTGACTGAGACAGCCATGGTCAAAGTGGTTCATAACTTCAAAGTTCATGCTCAGTAATCCAGGTAAAGAAATCCAACATCGTTAAAGGTACACTATGTAACTTTGTAATGCAGTCTGTAACTTTTCTAACAATATATTTTTAACATATTTCTTCACTCTGTCACTATCTACTGACAGACTGGTGTTAGACAAAGTAATCTCTGAAAAAAACTATAGTCCCCTTGCTTCTCTATCAGCATTTATAAAAACACTAAAAACACAGAGTGACCCGGACAATGACCAGCCAATAAAAACAGAGTTGTTTGTCACGCCCCAACCCACGCCCCCGCCTGTCCCAGCCTCAGCGCCGCGCACGTTCTCATTCAAAGGATTGCAAAGCGATGCAGGACTGATTTGTATGTGACACAAATGTATTAAATATCCCTTCTTCATCCCAGAGCTGGACTTTTATTTTGTTTTTTTGCCAAAAGTCAAGTGATCGCTTCATCCTTCACTGACAGGAATGAGGAAGTCACGAGCGAATTAAATCATGTCCAACGTGGCTTCGTGAACCTCTGCTGATTTCTGCTGGTTTTTGTGTTGTTGGACCAGTGATTCATGGTTTTATTATATTTTTTAAAACGTTTTATTAACATATAATCACAGAATATTGTAACGCTCCGAGCGGACACACAGCAGGGGGTGGAGCTGCAGAACTCAAGTTCAACAGAGAACGGACTGTGGCTCTGCTCCCTGCTGGAAATTTTTCTGTCCCAGCGTTCTCCAGAAATTACATAGTGAACCTTTAAGTCAGGTCCTCTGGACGGTTTCTTTGTGTTGAAATGTTTCATCTTTCAACCAAAAAACTTCATTTGTTTCATTGTTTGATAAAGTCTTTTGGAAGAAAGATGAAACGTTTCAACACAAAGAAACCGTCCAGAGGACCTGACTTAACATTTGGAAAAGTGCTGAAAGTTTTCAGAAAGTATTATGCAAGCAAGGGATTAGCATGTAAACTGAGCTGACTTCAGAAATCCAGCTGTCAAAGTGTAATGAGTTATGTTTTACAGCAGAGTTGAATATTACAGTGTAAGGAAACATCAGGGAGTCGTAAGGTGATGGCTTACTTGTCGCTTTTATTTTGACAGAACTTTCAGAGTTACCCTGATGCATGCTCAATAATCCAGGTAGAAAAATCTAACCAGACTTAGCTTTTTTAGACTTTCAGAGTTAGTTAACCAAAGTGAAAATGCAAGACTTTTGTTAAGTTTAAAACCAAGTAGCAAACCTACGAAGACACTGAGAGAATGTGCATAGTTGACGACAATGTCATGACACATACAAAGTATGTGTTGGAGCAAGAGGCATGCTCCGGCTATTGCACGTGACCATGGAGCCACTGCCACAGAGCCGACAGTACAGTTGATGTGCTTCCGATGTGGACAACAAGGCATAAAGATGAAGCAGGTCACTGCAAGCAATGATATAGTTTCTACAGAACAACACACATCAGGACATGCAGACAGAAACCCAAATGAAGATAAACAAGATGTTTGCAACCCCCCGATAAATAAAAAGGTAACAAAGACCAGAAGAGACAGACAAGCAGTGGTAACAAGACTAAGGCCCTGTTTACACAGACACGATGAGGGGAAACGTAGGTTTTTTTCATATGTTCTTCTTCTTTCGGCTTTTCACTTTTCAGGGGTCGCCACAGCGAGTCATCCTCCTCCACCTCACTCTGTCCTCTGCATCCTCTGTCCTCACTCCAACTACCTCCATGTCCTCGCTAACTGAGGAGTCTCCAGGCTCGAACCAGCAGACTGAGAGACAGCTCTGTTCATCAGGCAGTCAGGATGCTAAACACTCTGCCTGCTCTGCCTCCCCTCCCATTTGAACTGCCTTAACACAAAAAACTTTCTCACACATTATCACTCAACACAAAGATTTTAACACTGGACTCTGTGTCATCAAACGGGTTATTCACTAAACTCTCGGTCATGTGCTCATTCAGTTTGCACTACTTCTCATATTTGCACTAATGTTTGTATTACATTACTGCCTATAGTCATACTACTGTTTACATTCACTGTTTACATTTATTAATACTGTTTACATTTATTACTACTGCTTTACATTTATTATTACTGTTTACATTTACACTACTTTTATCTACACTACTGCAGATACATATACAGCATTCTCTGACTAGCCTTATCTAAGGATGCCAAATGTGCCTTATGTGCCTTACTTCATATGCCACTTTGCCTATATACCAACATCAACTACCTCATACATATACTGTGTACATTAACTTATATGCTGCTGTGCCACTCTTTGCAAATGTCAACGCTAGAAACTTCAGTTTATTTTATAGATATACGTTTTATACTTTTTATACTACTATGCAAAAACTCAGGACAGTATTACACTTTTATTATTTCATTTTATGCTTATGTTCATTGGGTGTTTGGTGTTTTAGGGGTGTTTGGTGTTTCAGTGTTGGTGTAAATTTTCATACTTTTATACTATTATGAAAAAACTCAGGACAGTGTTACACTTTTTTACTATTTTATGCTTATGTTTATTAAATGTTTTAGTGTTTAGTGTTTAGATGGTTACTGTTGCACCGAGGGACTGAGAGAAACGCAATTTCGGTCCTGTGTATGTCCTGTACATATTGCAGTTCTGACAATAAAGTTGACTTTGACTATATCTCCTCTTTGTTTTTTTCCTGGCAGCTGCATTTCTAACATCCTTCTACCAATATACCCACTGTCCCTCCTCTGGACATGTCCAAACCATCTCAGTCTGGCCTCCCTAACTTTATCTCCCAGTTGTTCAACATGTGCTGTACCTCTGATGATCTCATTCCTGATCTTATCCATCCTTGTCACTCCTAAGGAGAACCTCAGCATCTTCATTTCTGCTACTTCCAGTTCTGTCTCCTGTCTTTTTGTCAATGACACTGTCTCCAGACCATACAACATAGCTGGTCTCACCACTGTCTTGTAAACTTTTCCTTTGACCTTTGCTGACACCTTTTTGTCACAAATCACTCCTGAAACTTTTCTCCATCCTGCCTGGACTCTCTTCTTCACCTCTTTACCACATTCCCCATTTTCCTGGACAGTGGACCCCAAGTACTTGAAGTCCTGCACCTTTGTGACCTCTGCTCCTTGTAGCCTCACTGTTCCACTGGCCTCCCTCTCATTCACACACATGTACTCTGTCTTACTACGGCTGACTTTCATTCCTCTTAGATCTGTGTTGACACGGACAAATTCTGTGTTTACATGCATCCACAGGAATCCCCCACGCCCTCATGAATCTGCTGTAGTTACCATGCCGGGTCATTAGATGGCGCTGTGAATTTTGTACCTTCACCTAATGCGCATGCGTGCTGCCTTAGTCTGCTTTCCTCTGGGGCTAAAAGTACAGCTAACAACAACTTAACAAGTTAAAGCTAGAATTTGGATGAGTCGACAGATTTGACACCAAGTGGGACCCGCTTCATCTAACAAGCTCCACACCGGACACTAAGTGACCGGCCAGAACCGAGTCGACGAGGATGATGTCGGACTTATAATCAGCTGATTTACAGCAGGTAAATCAACATGTTTGCTTGTGTTTACTTCGATCACACAAAAACTGAGTTTTTATTTTTTTATTTTTTTCCTGCGGGGTCGAAAAGCTGTCTTTCCACCAGACGGACCGGTTCAGATGGGACCAGTATCCAGGATGAAAACAGAGCAGAGTCCAGTTCATTAACGTAGTTACAGTTTGGTTAACGTGTTTTTAATAGTGTTCAATTTAATTCTCAGTGTTTGTGTGACATACAGTTTGTGGTGTTGAATAAATAAATACAAAATAAACCTGGTGTCTTCATTTTCAACTTTAATAACACACAACATGTTACGCATCGTTTAAATCATGTAACGAGTCCAGACAGCTTCATTTAGCTCAGATAACTTTATATATCTCCCACGCTAACATTAATACTGTTTATTATTGTTAAACTGTTATTATTTAGCACATTTAGTATGTTATAGTGCAGCGTGACATGTGAAATATCAGCCTAACTCGTTCAATAAACAGTTGTATTAGAACTGGATCAGACTGTGTCTCATCCAACACAGATGCAGCTACATTCAGGTGTAGATTAATTAAATATGAGACTCAAAATTTATTCCATTAGTCGTAGTTCAGAATGAAGTGCGTGTCCACCGCCATTGTTGATAGAAATGTCGTCTGTCCGTGCGCGCATGTGGTTCAAACAAAAGCTCAGCGGGAGATGTTTATGTTATCAACGGGGGTAGGCGAAAAACCTCCACTCCGGACGTGGATTCAGAAACCTCCGGATTCAAAGAGGGGGGCGAGTGGTGTCGTGTAAACGATCAACAGAACCGCAGAAAGAAAGGTGCGGTTTCACTCAAAATACGTGCAGTGTAACAGCCCCTAAAGGCCTAACGGTTGACACAAGCGTAGCTTCAAAGATCATCAGTGATTTGGCAAAGTTCAAGACGTTTGATGACACCCTCCACCCTGAGACGCACCGTGCTGAGCTGAGTGATGGCACAACATGCAACAAGAGCAAAGTGACAAGGATGTGCAAGGGGGCAATGTCACAAGACAGTGCTGAAGCAGGCACTGCATCCCTTCAGCATTAGGCAGGGAGGAGACATCCTGAGTCCCACAAACAAACATAATACTACATCTGTTTGTGATATTTAACTACTGTATGTGTTGAAGATGATGAATGTAAAAGTTCTTGTGTGAACTTGGCATGGGGATTTTGGGTCATTCATGAAGGCATTCAAAAACTACAGTGTTGTTGATGGCAAGAATATAGGGGTAAAATAGATTGCTTAATCTAGAAAGTTCATGGAGAAACGCTGATGGGGACTATCACGTTGCAACCATTTGACATTTTTGATTTGATGGTTCTATGTGTTGGGGTTAACTCTCAGCTCCCACTACATAACATTTCAGCTCAATATGGGGAAAAAAATCATTGAGTTATAGTCATTTTTTAAGCTATGGTAGCCTTCTTGGATTTTTGACTTGGATTCAGTATTTATTGGTCATTGCTATCAGCTAGCATCACACCAAATTTCAGCTTAATCTCTCTAATGGTTGATTTATAGTTTTTTTTTTTTTTTTTAGCTCAGGCACCCATCTTAGATTTTTGATTTACAATCAGAGGCTGTTTGGTATTATTCTTGGCTATAAATACACCAAATTTCAGCTGAATAACTCTTCCACTGGTACATTTTCATCTTTAAATCACTTCTTGGTCTGCTGCCCTCATACATCTCCTCCTACATGTCTTTGCGTGAGTGCAGCTACAGTGTGCGCTCTCAGGACATGATTACCTGCAGTGTTCCGTCAGTGAGGACTGAACTTGGAAAAAGGGCCTTCTCCTATTCTGCTCCTGCTTCATGGAATATCTTACAAAAAGATCTGAAGCTCTCGACCTTGACTTCTCTAAATGGTTTTCAGAATCTGTTGGAATCCTGGCAAAAACCAATGCAGATTTGTTCCTGTCTTTGATTTTATACGTCTACCTTATAATGTTTTGCTAGTTTTTTGATACTTTGTTAAAAAAAGGAAAAAAAAAAAATCTTTTGTTTTTTTCTCTCTTTTTGTTTTCTATTGTTTATTGTTTGTTTGTTTATTGTTTAATGAAATTCTATCACTGCTGTTCATTGTTCTTTAGTTTTAGCAGGTCGCTTTCGTAAATGAGCCCATGAGGTTCAAAAGATTTACCTGACTAAATAAAGGTTGAATGAAAAAAAAACATCTGAGTTACATCTATTTGAAAGTAGCTTTGGCTACAATCTTGAATTTATTTATTTTAATTCAAAATGTTGTCACTTTCATAAATGTTTCTGTCTAAACAGATCTTGTAAATGAGTCCTCGAGGTTCAGTAAATGGATTGTATATGGACTGTACTTATATAGTGCCTTTCTGTCTTATCAAGATACTCAAAGGAAGGAGTGAACAATACCCCAAAGATCCATCTCTGCCGGATGCCCTCAACAAGTTTTATGCACGCTTTGAGGACCCAAACAGACCACCCAGCAACAGACTCACCCCACCACCAGATGAAGAGCGTTTCAGCGTGACCGCAGCAGAAGTGAAGAGTAGTCTCAGGAGGATCAACCCTCACAAAGCAACCGGACCGGACAACATTCCCGGGAAAGAGCTAAAAGAATGTGCCGATCAGCTCTGCAATGTGCTGGCCGACATCTTTAACATCTCATTTGCCCTGGAGACAGTAGCCACCTGCCTGAAGACCGCCACCATCATCCCAGTTCCAAAAAGCTCCACAGTGACTGGTCTGAATGACTATCGGCCAGTGGCCGCCAACCTGATAGTCGCCAAATGCTTCGAAAAACCGGTCATGACCCACATCAAGACAACCGTCAACATCAACGAGGACCCTCATCAGTATGCATACCATGAGAACCGATCAACAGAGGACGTCATCTCCTCTGTGGTCCACACTGCTCTTACCCACCTGGATCAGAAGGACTCATATGTCCGTATGCTCTTTGTGGACTTCACATCTGCCTTCAACACCATGATCCCCCAAACTCTGATGGACAAACTACTCACACTAGGACTAAGCCCCTCCATTTGTAACTGGGTCTTAGACTTCTTAACAAACAGACCACAGTCAGTGAAGATCCACAACTTCTCCTCCTCCACCATTGCCCTCAGCACTGGCTCTCCACAAGGATGTGTGTTGAGCCCTCTTCTGTTCACTCTGCTCACATATGACTGTGCACTGTGTGCAGCCACCCATCCAGGCTGTCAGACTGTATTGTAAAGTTTGCAGATGATACAGCGGTGGTGGGATGCATCACAAACAATGATGAGTCCAGCTACAGACAGGAGGTGGAACACCTGGAGAGCTGGTGCAAAGAGAATAACCTTCACATCAATGTGAAGAAGACAAAGGAGATGATTGTGGACTTCAGAAGGAACAAACACACCCACACCCCACTGAACATAAGAGGATCTGCGGTGGAAGTGGTCTCCAGCTACAAATACTTGGGTGTACACTTGAATGATAACCTCAGCTGGAGCAACAACACCACCAGCCTGATCAAGAAAGGTCATCAGAGACTCTACTTCCTCAGACGACTGAGACGAGCTGGTCTGAGAAGCTCAGTCCTCACCTCCTTCTACAGGTGTGCAGTGGAGAGCATCCTGTGCTCCAGCATCAACGTGTGGCATGGAGGCTGCACAGCTGCAGAAAGAAAAGCTTTACAGAGAGTGGTGAAGGCTGCACAGAAGTCTGTTGGAGTCAGTCTCCCCACCATCACAGACATCTACACCTCCAGATGCAGGAAAAGAGCCACCTGCATCATGAAAGACCCCACTCACCCAGCACACACACTCTTTGCCCCACTCCCCTCAGGACGGAGGTTGAGGAGCATCAAATGTAGAACCACTAGACTGAGGAACAGCTTCTACCCTGAGGCTGTTAGACTCATGAATAAATAAATAATCAGAATAAACACTGCAAAATATCACATCATGCTGATGCTGATCTGTTTTCTTGTTGCTGTGTTCATCTGTGACCATCTGCTCATACAGACTCATGTTCGTGCTGTTGTTTGTAATGATGTTTTTCTATTACATTAGTGCTTGGAGTAATTTTTTTAGTTGATGTTTTTCTTAGTCATATCTTAGATGTTATTACTGTTCTTCTCTTACATTTTGTTGTTGGATGTAACTGGGACCCTGTGTACATAATCTTGTTTCTTAAGGAGGTAGCTGTGGCAGCCATCTTGATCCAATAGCTCCAAAAGTTAGTTCAGAGACCTCTTCCCTGTAAGTCATGTGACCTCACTGTGGCAGTTAGAGGCGGTGAAGAGTTCTGTCAGTGTTTTACAATCAGAAAAATTGCATATTTGCAAATTACGCCACAATGGTAACTCAAAGCACCAATAGAAGTAACAGCACACATCACAGTGCCGAACCGGTCGTTTTGATGTAAAGCTTGTGGTTCAGGCTGCATTCAAATTGATAGAACAAATACCTTTTTCAGGTGGAAAATAATAGATGGCTGCCTTTCTAGGCAGTTAAGAAAACTGACACACTTGCAACAAGTGATTATACTGAGAGAAATTTTGTTGCACATTCAACAAGAGCCTCTGTACCTCAAACGGCCAACCTTAAAGGCATTTTTAGAGACTTCCTCATGAATGTCGTTTGTCAACTAATCTATACCAGACAGCCCAGATACTCTCTCAGGAGGTGTACCTGGGACAGATAGTTTATACATACAGGCGTTAAAGACATTTGCAAGAGGAGGGGGATAATGATGGTAACTGGCATGCCAATTACGTTACAAAACCATGCTATGAAATTAAGCACAGTTTGAGGTTGTACAGGGTCAGATTGACCTGATGCCTGTAAAGATACACACTAACTGAAGCAAAATGAAAGTTTTGTACTCCACTGGTAAATGGACTGTACTTATATAACACCTTTCTATCTTCTCAAGACACTCACAGCCCTTTACAACAATCCGTGCCCTCAATGACCCATTCATACAGCACTCTCTGTACAAAGATTAATCAGAGCTTTATCACATTCATACACCGATGGGAAACACATCGGAGGCAATGAGGGGTTCAGTGTCTTGCCCAGGGACACTTTGGCATGTGAATGCTGGTGGAACCGAACCCCCAACTCTTGCATTGGAGGATGACGGCTATAACTGCTCAGCCACAGTTGTTACACCAACCCCCCTGGGTATGAAATAAGAATACAGTTTGGTGGCTGTACAAACTGACTAGCACTCATTTAATGCTAATGCCTCCAATGATTCCCAACCCTGGTCCTTGAGAAACACCATCCTGTATGTTTTAGTCATTTCCCTGCTTTGACACATCGGATTCAAATGAAGTTGTGATTAACAGGTTTATGCAGAACATGAAGGTCTGGGTCCATAAGGACCCTGGTATGAAGGTCATACAGGTCTCTCTTGTAAATGAGCCCGTGACTTAAGACTAACCTGTATAAATAAATTGTGAATGAAAAAAATGAAGTAATATATAGCAGGAAGTAATTAAATCACTGAATCAGGTGTGTTGGAGCAAGAAAACAAGTAAAACATACTGGATGGTGTTCCCCAAGGACCTGGGTTGGGGACCACTAGAAAAAGAAAATGTAATATTTTTTTTAAAAATCTGCAGAGATAAAAACAAAGCCATGGTGATGTCAGACCTCCTGATTGAACGCCTCCTTCCTCATCCTCGCTGCCTCGTGCCTCCACAGCTTTAGGCAGACTCCTGCACTGATGAAGTAGAGCACTGTAGTGATGAACAGGAACACAATGGCTGCTACCTGACCAGACTCCGTGCGACAAAATGCACCGTTGACTCCATTATTGAAGACAGGCGAGCTACAGAGACCCCCCCGGGTTGTGTCTCTCACATAGACAATCCCTGCTGCCAGGTAGAGCATGGCAAGTACCAGATTAATGGAGCCCTCTGTTAGGGGCCACCAGGACGAGTCCAGGAGGATGGCTCTGTAGTACAGGGACATCCCGAGAACGACCAGAATCACAGTCACTATCCATGCCATACCAGCCACTGCCAGGATAAAAGGAGTCTTTGGACCCGAGTAGTAAGTGGTCTCATACCCGTATGCACCTCCACCCAGCCCTCCATACAGCTGAGGCTGGGAGTATCCAAACATGTTGAACCATTCGTTATCCTTATGAACGTAAGCACAGACGCAGGCAAACACAGCAGCTCCAAGCAACAGTTGAACACAACCCAGGATCCTCAACAGACCGGCCCAGGACTTCATGTACGCGTAGCGCAGATGATACTCCTCCACCTGCTCTTGGTAGGTCCGGATTGACTGATTACTGGGAACTGTAGAGGCTAAATCCACTGCTTCAGCACCCAGCAACAAACCGTCTCGCTCCTTTTTAGGAGTGTAGCTGCCTCCAGAACCACCGTACGGCTCCCGATAGGAGCTGGGGAGTGACGGAGAGGGAGGGGCAGAGTTGGGAGGTGAGCAGGGGACCCCTGATGTGGTCTGGCCGTTGATACTCTTTTTGGAAGAGGGAGCAGGAGAATATGACTTTGGAGGAGAGGAACTGGACTGACTCCTGTTGCTCCCAAGAAAGAAGTTCTTGACAGAGTCGGGGATGAAGCGATGGACTGGCTTGATGTCCATGGCATCAGAGTCACTCTCCATGGGCCCGTCGTCACTGGGGGGATAGAAAGACTCAGGTCCAACAGCTGGTTGTAGCGGCAGAGGGGGAGGTGGAAGGGGGTCTAAATTGACCACCGGAACGGTCCCATACAATGGGGGTGGGGGTGGTTCAATGTCTGGCCATGGGGAGCCCATTGGGACTTGGTCATAGTATGGCATTTCTCTAACTCGATCAAACCTGGTGGCAGGACCAAATCCAGCTGAAGACATGTGGGCTGGGACTCTACAGTATCTGTAGAGACAAATACAACAAATTGTAATTAATAATTAATAATCACTGCCCATCAAACCTACAACTGCTTTAAACAATAATACATCCATCCATGATGGGTTGTTCTTGATCCATTCATTCATAAAAGGATGGAAAACATGGCCGACTTCAACCTTTTATGGGAAACGTTCAGACTGTGTGATCAGTAAGCTCAAATTTCTGAAAAATGACTTACAGGTAGCTACTACCACACCCAGTTCAGATCAACAACTAAAACTGGGCGAGTTAAATGCAGTTACAGTGGTGCTTGAAAGTTTGTGAACTCTTTATAATTTTCTATATTTCTGCATCAATATGACCTAAAACATCCTCAGAAGTATCTATCATCTATCATATCTACAGTCCTAAAAGTAGATCAAGAGAACCCAGTTAAACAAACTAAACTAAATATTACACTTGGTCATTTATTTACTGAGGAAAATGATCCAACATTAAATATTTGTGATGGTAAAAGAACATCTGCTTTCAGTACCTAGTGTGAC
>JBBPBX010035505.1:20651-32023 GCA_038048925.1 Garcialebias charrua
CATACAGCACTCTACTACACACACATTCATACAGCACTCTTACAGCACTCTACTACACACACACACATTCATACAGCACTCTACTACACACACATTCATACAGCACTCTACTACACACACATTCATACAGCACTCTACTACACACACATTCATACAGCACTCTACTACACACACATTCATACAGCACTCTACTACACACACATTCATACAGCACTCTACTACACACACATTCATACAGCACTCTACTACACACACATTCATACAGCACTCTACTACACACACATTCATACAGCACTCTACTACACACACATTCATACAGCACTCTACTACACACACATTCATACAGCACTCTACTGCACACACATTCATACAGAAGACTATTACACACACATTCACGCATTACTCTACTACACACGCATTCACGCATTACTCTACTACACATGCATTCAAACAGCACTCTACTACACACACATTCATACAGCACTCTACTACACACACATTCATACAGCACTCTACTACACACACATTCATACAGCACTCTACTGCACACACATTCATACAGAAGACTATTACACACACATTCACGCATTACTCTACTACACATGCATTCAAACAGCACTCTACTACACACACATTCATACAGCACTCTACTACACACACATTCATACAGCACTCTACTGCACACACATTCATACAGAAGACTATTACACACACATTCACGCATTACTCTACTACACACACATTCAAACAGCACTCTACTACACACACATTCATACATCACTCTACTACACTCACATTCATACAGAAGACTATTACACACACACATTCACGCATTACTCTACTACACACGCATTCAAACAGCACTCTACTACACACACATTCATACAGCACTCTACTACACACACATTCATTTCAAACAACACTCTACTACGCACACATTCATACAGCACTCTACTACGCACACATTCAAACAGCACTCTACTACACACACATCCATACAGTACTCTACTACACACACATTCAAACAGCACTCTACTACACACACATTCACACATTACTCTACTACACACACATGCATACAGTACTCTACTACACACACATTCATACAGCACTCTACTACACACACATTCATACATTACTCTACTACACACACATTCATACAGCACTCTACTACACACACATTCATACAGCACTCTACTACACACACATTCATACAGCACTCTACTACACACACATTCATACAGCACTCTACTACACACACATTCATACAGCACTCTACTACACACACATCAGCACTCTACTACACACACATTCATACAGCACTCTACTACACACACATTCATACAGCACTCTACTACACACACATTCATACAGCACTCTACTACACACACATTCATACAGCACTCTACTACACACACATTCATACAGCACTCTACTACACACACATTCATACAGCACTCTACTACACACACATTCATACAGCACTCTACTACACACACATTCATACAGCACTCTACTACACACACATTCATACAGCACTCTACTACACACACATTCATACAGCACTCTACTACACACACATTCATACAGCACTCTACTACACACACATTCATACAGCACTCTACTACACACACATTCATACAGCACTCTACTACACACACATTCATACAGCACTCTACTACACACACATTCATACAGCACTCTACTACACACACATTCATACAGCACTCTACTACACACACATTCATACAGCACTCTACTACACACACATTCATACAGCACTCTACTACACACACATTCATACAGCACTCTACTACACACACATTCATACAGCACTCTACTACACACACATTCATACAGCACTCTACTACACACACATTCATACAGCACTCTACTACACACACATTCATACAGCACTCTACTACACACACATTCATACAGCACTCTACTACACACACATTCATACAGCACTCTACTACACACACATTCATACAGCACTCTACTACACACACATTCATACAGCACTCTACTACACACACATTCATACAGCACTCTACTACACACACATTCATACAGCACTCTACTACACACACATTCATACAGCACTCTACTACACACACATTCATACAGCACTCTACTACACACACATTCATACAGCACTCTACTACACACACATTCATACAGCACTCTACTACACACACATTCATACAGCACTCTACTACACACACATTCATACAGCACTCTACTACACACACATTCATACAGCACTCTACTACACACACATTCATACAGCACTCTACTACACACACATTCATACAGCACTCTACTACACACACATTCATACAGCACTCTACTACACACACATTCATACAGCACTCTACTACACACACATTCATACAGCACTCTACTACACACACATTCATACAGCACTCTACTACACACACATTCATACAGCACTCTACTACACACACATTCACACAGCACTCTACTACACAAACATTCACACAGCACTCTACTACACACATTCATACAGTACTCTACTACACACACACATTCATACAGCACTACTACACACACATTCATACAGCACTCTACTACATACACATTCACACAGCACTCTACTACACACATATTCATACAACACTTTGCTACACACACTTTCATAAAGCATTCTACTACACACACATTCATACAGCACTCTACTACACACAAACATTCATAAAGCACTCTACTACACACACATCCATACAGCACTCTACTACACACACATCCATACAACACTCTACTACACACACATCCATACAACACTCTAGCCTTTGAGGACTTTCATGATGTGGCCCAAAATGAAAATGAGTTTTACACCCTAGAGAAGGGTTGTCAAACTTACCGGTACTTACAATAGGGGGCCAAAATTACAACCATTTTCAAACTAAGGGTCAATTTTAGAAATTACATTAATTCAAATCAGATATCCAACATCTTTACTAGGTCACAGTTTCCTCAACAAGAGGGAGAGTTTTTTCCCCTGGCCAAATTTACCTCCACACACATTCACACAGCACTCTACTACACACATATTCATACAGCACTCTTCATACAGCACTCTACCACACACACACACACATTCATACAGCACTCTTCATACAGCACTCTACCACACACACACACACACACATTCACACAGCACTCTACTACACACACATTCACACAGTACTCAACTCTACTACACACATATTCATACAGCACTCTTCATACAGCACTCTACCACACACACACACATTCATACAGCACTCTACTACACACACATTCATACAGCACTCTACTACACACACATTCATACAGCACTCTACTACACACACATTCATACAGCACTCTACTACAAACACATTCATACAGCACTCTACTACACACACATTCATACAGCACTCTACTACACACACATTCATACAGCACTCTACTACACACACATTCATACAGCACTCTACTGCACACACATTCATACAGCACTCTACTACACACACATTTATACAGCACTCTACTACACACACATTCATACAGCACTCTACTACACACACATTCATACAGCACTGCTACACTCACATTCATACAATCAATCACCTTTATTTAACCAGGTAGAGCCCATTGAGATCGAGATCTCTTTTACAAGGGTGACCTGGTCAAGTGGTCAGCAGCACACGTCACATTGGCAATACAGAGAAGACTATTGCACACACATTCATACAGCACTCTACTACACACACATTCATACAGCACTCTACTGCACACACATTCATACAGAAGACTATTACACACACATTCATACAGCACTCTACTGCACACACATTCATACAGAAGACTATTACACACACATTCACGCATTACTCTACTACACACGCATTCACGCATTACTCTACTACACATGCATTCAAACAGCACTCTACTACACACACATTCATACAGCACTCTACTACACACACATTCATACAGCACTCTACTACACACACATTCATACAGCACTCTACTGCACACACATTCATACAGAAGACTATTACACACACATTCACGCATTACTCTACTACACACACATTCAAACAGCACTCTACTACACACACATTCATACATCACTCTACTACACTCATATTCATACAGAGAAGACTATTACACACACATTCATACAGCACTCTACTACACACACATTCATACAGCACTCTACTGCACACACATTCATACAGAAGACTATTACACACACATTCACGCATTACTCTACTACACACGCATTCACGCATTACTCTACTACACATGCATTCAAACAGCACTCTACTACACACACATTCATACAGCACTCTACTACACACACATTCATACAGCACTCTACTACACACACATTCATACAGCACTCTACTGCACACACATTCATACAGAAGACTATTACACACACATTCACGCATTACTCTACTACACACACATTCAAACAGCACTCTACTACACACACATTCATACATCACTCTACTACACTCACATTCATACAGAAGACTATTACACACACATTCACGCATTACTCTACTACACACGCATTCAAACAGCACTCTACTACACACACATTCATACAGCACTCTACTACACACACATTCATTTCAAACAACACTCTACTACGCACACATTCATACAGCACTCTACTACGCACACATTCAAACAGCACTCAACTACACACACATTCACACATTACTCTACTACACACACATCCATACAGTACTCTACTACACACACATTCAAACAGCACTCTACTACACACACATTCACGCATTACTCTACTACACACACATTCAAACAGCACTCTACTACACACACATTCATACATCACTCTACTACACTCACATTCATACAGAAGACTATTACACACACATTCACGCATTACTCTACTACACACACATTCATACAGCACTCTACTACACACACATTCATACAGCACTCTACTACACACACATTCATACAACACTCTACTACACACACATTCATACAGCACTCTACTACACACACATTCATACAACACTCTACTACACACACATTCATACAGCACTCTACTACACACACATTCATACAGCACTCTACTACACACACATTCATACAGCACTCTACTACACACACATTCATACAGCACTCTACTACACACATTCATACAGCACTCTACCACACATTCATACAGCACTCTACTACACACACATTCATACAGCACTCTACTACACACACATTCATACAGCACTCTACTACACACACATTCATACAGCACTCTACTACACACACATTCATACAGCACTCTACTACACACACATTCATACAGCACTCTACTACACACACATTCATACAGCACTCTACTACACACACATTCATACAGCACTCTACTACACACACATTCACACAGCACTCTACTACACACACATTCATACAGCACTCTACTACACACACACATTCATACAGCACTCTACTACACACACATTCATACAGCACTCTACTACACACACATTCACACAGCACTCTACTACACACATATTCATACAACACTTTGCTACACACACTTTCATAAAGCATTCTACTACACACACATTCATACAGCACTCTACTACACACAAACATTCATAAAGCACTCTACTACACACACATCCATACAGCACTCTACTACACACACATCCATACAACACTCTACTACACACACATCCATACAACACTCTAGCCTTTGAGGACTTTCATGATGTGGCCCAAAATGAAAATGAGTTTTACACCCTAGAGAAGGGTTGTCAAACTTACCGGTACTTACAATAGGGGGCCAAAATTACAACCATTTTCAAACTAAGGGTCAATTTTAGAAATTACATTAATTCAAATCAGATATCCAACATCTTTACTAGGTCACAGTTTCCTCAACAAGAGGGAGAGTTTTTTCCCCTGGCCAAATTTACCTCCACACACATTCACACAGCACTCTACTACACACATATTCATACAGCACTCTTCATACAGCACTCTACCACACACACACACACACATTCATACAGCACTCTTCATACAGCACTCTACCACACACACACACACACACATTCACACAGCACTCTACTACACACACATTCATACAGCACTCTACTACACACACATTCATACAGCACTCTACTACACACACATTCATACAGCACTCTACTACACACACATTCATACAGCACTCTACTACACACACATTCATACAGCACTCTACTACACACACATTCATACAGCACTCTACTACACACACATTCATACAGCACTCTACTACACACACATTCATACAGCACTCTACTACACACACATTCATACAGCACTCTACTACACACACATTCATACAGCACTCTACTACACACACATTCATACAGCACTCTACTACACACACATTCATACAGCACTCTACTACACACACATTCATACAGCACTCTACTACACACACATTCATACAGCACTGCTACACTCACATTCATACAATCAATCACCTTTATTTAACCAGGTAGAGCCCATTGAGATCGAGATCTCTTTTACAAGGGTGACCTGGTCAAGTGGTCAGCAGCACACGTCACATTGGCAATACAGAGAAGACTATTGCACACACATTCATACAGCACTCTACTACACACACATTCATACAGCACTCTACTGCACACACATTCATACAGAAGACTATTACACACACATTCATACAGCACTCTACTGCACACACATTCATACAGAAGACTATTACACACACATTCACGCATTACTCTACTACACACGCATTCACGCATTACTCTACTACACATGCATTCAAACAGCACTCTACTACACACACATTCATACAGCACTCTACTACACACACATTCATACAGCACTCTACTACACACACATTCATACAGCACTCTACTGCACACACATTCATACAGAAGACTATTACACACACATTCACGCATTACTCTACTACACACACATTCAAACAGCACTCTACTACACACACATTCATACATCACTCTACTACACTCATATTCATACAGAGAAGACTATTACACACACATTCATACAGCACTCTACTACACACACATTCATACAGCACTCTACTGCACACACATTCATACAGAAGACTATTACACACACATTCACGCATTACTCTACTACACACGCATTCACGCATTACTCTACTACACATGCATTCAAACAGCACTCTACTACACACACATTCATACAGCACTCTACTACACACACATTCATACAGCACTCTACTACACACACATTCATACAGCACTCTACTGCACACACATTCATACAGAAGACTATTACACACACATTCACGCATTACTCTACTACACACACATTCAAACAGCACTCTACTACACACACATTCATACATCACTCTACTACACTCACATTCATACAGAAGACTATTACACACACATTCACGCATTACTCTACTACACACGCATTCAAACAGCACTCTACTACACACACATTCATACAGCACTCTACTACACACACATTCATTTCAAACAACACTCTACTACGCACACATTCATACAGCACTCTACTACGCACACATTCAAACAGCACTCAACTACACACACATTCACACATTACTCTACTACACACACATCCATACAGTACTCTACTACACACACATTCAAACAGCACTCTACTACACACACATTCACACATTACTCTACTACACACACATGCATACAGTACTCTACTACACACACATTCATACAGCACTCTACTACACACACATTCACACATTACTCTACTACACACACATTCATACAGCACTCTACTACACACATTCATACAGCACTCTACTACACACACATTCATACAGCACTCTACTACACACACATTCATACAGCACTCTACTACACACACATTCACACAGCACTCTACTACACACACATTCATACAGCACTCTACTACACACACATTCATACAGCACTCTACTACACACACATTCACACAGCACTCTACTACACACACATTCATACAGCACTCTACTACACACACATTCATACAGCACTCTACTACACACACATTCATACAGCACTCTACTACACACACATTCATACAGCACTCTACTACACACACATTCATACAGCACTCTACTACACACACATTCATACAGCACTCTACTACACACACATTCATACAGCACTCTACTACACACACATTCATACAGCACTCTACTACACACACATTCATACAGCACTCTACTACACACACATTCATACAGCACTCTACTACACACACATTCATACAGCACTCTACTACACACACATTCATACAGCACTCTACTACACACACATTCATACAGCACTCTACTACACACACATTCATACAGCACTCTACTACACACACATTCATACAGCACTCTACTACACACACATTCATACAGCACTCTACTACACACACATTCATACAGCACTCTACTACACACACATTCATACAGCACTCTACTACACACACATTCATACAGCACTCTACTACACACACATTCATACAGCACTCTACTACACACACATTCATACAGCACTCTACTACACACACATTCATACAGCACTCTACTACACACACATTCATACAGCACTCTACTACACACACATTCATACAGCACTCTACTACACACACATTCATACAGCACTCTACTACACACACATTCATACAGCACTCTACTACACACACATTCATACAGCACTCTACTACACACACATTCATACAGCACTCTACTACACACACATTCATACAGCACTCTACTACACACACATTCATACAGCACTCTACTACACACACATTCATACAGCACTCTACTACACACACATTCATACAGCACTCTACTACACACACATTCATACAGCACTCTACTACACACACATTCATACAGCACTCTACTACACACACATTCATACAGCACTCTACTACACACACATTCATACAGCACTCTACTACACACACATTCATACAGCACTCTACTACACACACATTCATACAGCACTCTACTACACACACATTCATACAGCACTCTACTACACACACATTCATACAGCACTCTACTACACACACATTCATACAGCACTCTACTACACACACATTCATACAGCACTCTACTACACACACATTCATACAGCACTCTACTACACACACATTCATACAGCACTCTACTACACACACATTCACACAGCACTCTACTACACACATATTCATACAACACTTTGCTACACACACTTTCATAAAGCATTCTACTACACACACATTCATACAGCACTCTACTACACACAAACATTCATAAAGCACTCTACTACACACACATCCATACAGCACTCTACTACACACACATCCATACAACACTCTACTACACACACATCCATACAACACTCTAGCCTTTGAGGACTTTCATGATGTGGCCCAAAATGAAAATGAGTTTTACACCCTAGAGAAGGGTTGTCAAACTTACCGGTACTTACAATAGGGGGCCAAAATTACAACCATTTTCAAACTAAGGGTCAATTTTAGAAATTACATTAATTCAAATCAGATATCCAACATCTTTACTAGGTCACAGTTTCCTCAACAAGAGGGAGAGTTTTTTCCCCTCTCTCTCTCTCTCTCTCTCTCTCTCTCTCTCTCTCTCTCTCTCTCTCTCTCTCTCTCTCTCTCTCTCTCTCTCTCTCTCTCTCTGTCTCTCTCTCTGTCTCTGTCGCTGTCTCTCTCTCTCTCTCTCTCTCTCTGTGTGTGTCTCTATCTCTGTCTCTCTCTTTAAAAAAACAAAACAAACTTTATTTACAGACAAACTATATACAATCACAGACAATAATTTGCTCAAAGGTGAGGGGGTAACAACTGCAAAAGGATTCATGAGAAAAAAAGTTACAAATCAAATTCTTAATTTAAGCCTTCAAGTTTCATAGCTTTAGAATTAGTGCAAAGTTTTAAATAGTCCAAAAAGCAGCTCAGATAGGCTTTGATGACAGTGAGGTTGGGCTTGTGTTTAACATATTTGCTGGTATGTATCTGGAATTTAACCAACTTAATAAGAAAGTTAGACATATATCAGATATTAGAAATATCAAATAGAACATTCATTGTAACATGCATATCACATTTTTGGTTAGAAAAGATGTTAAGATCACACCAAAATGTTTTAATAAAAGTGCAGTCCCAGAAAAGGTGGGTCAATGTTTCAACTTCAAGATGACAGAAGGAACAAAGAGGTTCAATATTTGGAATATATTTAGCCAGTACTGAATTTACAGGAAAACACCATGTGTAACACTTTAAGAGACACCTCCTGGACCTTATTTGAGACAAAAAAAAAATCTTGGCAACAACTAAAGACAAGAAAGTTCATTCTCAATAGTCCAGGTATCAAATCTGCTCATTCTCAATCAGTTCATCTGGACAGTTTCTTTTTAGTAGAAACGTTTCACCCTCACTCCAGAGGGCTTCGTCAGTCAGAGTAGTCCAAAGCAAACTGAAGCTACCCCACCAAGTAAACAACTTAAGTGGACCAACCAGTTTGCTGTAGCCAAGATGGTTTCTGGGGGCTTGTCCCTCGTCGACTCCTCCCAGGCAGGCAGACATGTCCAAAGTGGTTCAAGACAAGAAAGTTCATTCTCAATAGTCCAGGTATCAAATCCGCTCATTCTCAATCAGTTCATCTGGACAGTTTCTTTTTAGTAGAAACGTTTCACCCTCACTCCAGAGGGCTTCGTCAGTCAGAGTAGTCCAAAGCAAACTGAAGCTACCCCACCAAGTAAACAACTTAAGTGGACCAACCAGTTTGCTGTAGCCAAGATGGTTTCTGGGGGCTTGTCCCTCGTCGACTCCTCCCAGGCAGGCAGACATGTCCAAAGTGGTTCAAGACAAGAAAGTTCATTCTCAATAGTCCAGGTATCAAATCCGCTCATTCTCAATCAGTTCATCTGGACAGTTTCTTTTTAGTAGAAACGTTTCACCCTCACTCCAGAGGGCTTCGTCAGTCAGAGTAGTCCAAAGCAAACTGAAGCTACCCCACCAAGTAAACAACTTAAGTGGACCAACCAGTTTGCTGTAGCCAAGATGGTTTCTGGGGGCTTGTCCCTCGTCGACTCCTCCCAGGCAGGCAGACATGTCCAAAGTGGTTCAAGACAAGAAAGTTCATTCTCAATAGTCCAGGTATCAAATCCGCTCATTCTCAATCAGTTCATCTGGACAGTTTCTTTTTAGTAGAAACGTTTCACCCTCACTCCAGAGGGCTTCGTCAGTCAGAGTAGTCCAAAGCAAACTGAAGCTACCCCACCAAGTAAACAACTTAAGTGGACCAACCAGTTTGCTGTAGCCAAGATGGTTTCTGGGGGCTTGTCCCT
>JBBPBX010035506.1:0-10263 GCA_038048925.1 Garcialebias charrua
TTTCTTGCAATGTCTGAGGTTTAAAGAAGTGACTGTTGTGTTTTCTGTTTCAAAAGTGATGAATTCCATGCAGGCGTCCTGACCTGTCCTCAGATACTATACATGATACAAACAGGGAATTCTGGAATGAGAAGGAACAATGGATTGCACCAACAAGGGGATTTACAGTGGATAAATTAATTTATGAGCTCTCCCCTGCTTAGGTCTATGAAACTGGGAATAATAATGAAATGGCTTCCTTGAGGGAGTGACATGGGGTTTGCTCTGGTTTGTTTACTGCTTTTTGCTAAACCCATAAAGTGTTCACAGCAAGTTGTCAGTGTTGAACACTCACGGGGTGTTGGCAAATCACTTCCCGTTGTGCCTAATCATGGTAAAACACGCTGAATATGGTTCACAAACATAAGTGAATTAGGCCGAAGTGTCATTTACAGCAATTCTCAATGCTCAAACAAAAAGTCTTCTGTGCAAGTGGATGAGCACTGAAGCCCAAGCCAAGTTGTGGAAATCACCATTTAAATGTGCTGCTAATTTAGAACAGCAACTTTAAAACCAATTGAATAAATGCATTATTTGAACAAAGTCAGAAAAGGCTTCCGTGCTGTAAATTAGCCCATATTAAAGAGGTGCTCAACCCACTGTGAAACGGTAGCTCCGCCCCCAGACCGGATTCAAAAACCCTCATGAAAATGGGAGTGTCGGGAGACAAGGAGGGGAGGAGATGGGTGGTTGAGCAGCGTTCACGCCCCCTCTAGCAACAAACTAAAACAAACTAAAATTCCAGCAAACAACTTACAGCAAGCAACAACAAAGAATAAATATGTAGATGTATTTATCTATTCCCACCCGATCTATCCAAAACAATAGGCTTTAGGGAAAAAAATGAAAATAATACTACACCATATGCCGTGACCGGGGTTCAAACATGGGTCTGTCAGACCCCAAACCTGCACTTCCACCACTACCCCAACTTGGCATACAAGCTTTGCTTGTCCATCGCACCATAACAAAACGAATGCAACCAAATTGTTACGATGATGTGAAAAGAATTCTTAAAATAAATAAGTTAAAATATACAAATAACTAGTGCCATTCCAAAAACTATAATATGCATTGTTGCAGTACTTTTCCGGCGTGCAATGTACCACTTCCATATAAGGTATGAACTGCAGCGAGGACCTTCTCATCTCTGCAGGGGATTGGCTCTGCTTGAACCACTTTTGTGACGTCAGAGTGTACAAGACACGTCAGAGTGAACAGTCCTTAATCAAGATGGCCGCGCTCCGACCGGCAGCAGTTTCATAGGCTCTCAGTTCATCTCTAGCTTTTAGTAGTTTTAATAGTGATTCTGTACCTGACTCTGCACGTTTTATTACTCTAGGGCTTAGTGTATTTCTAGTTGGATGTTTTTCTTAGTTCATATCCTAGATTTTATTACTGTTTTTCTCTTACATTTTGTTGTTGGATGTAACTGGGACCCTGTGTACATAATCTCATTTCATCACATGTACTACATGCGGTGCAAATGACAATAAAGACTCTCTGACTCTGACTGACTCTGACTCCTTGACCAATAAGAAAATTAAGCTGCAATACCTATGTTCAACCCATAGGGTTACCGTAAACACGTTTTTAGACCAAGTATTGCATATTTTAACTAATACGCACTAATATCAATCAATCAATCAATCAATCAATTTTATTTATAAAGCACCCTTCATACTAAAAGCAGCTCAAAGTGCTGTACAGAATTATAAAACAATAAACTCACAAAATTAAAGCAAACGACACACACAAAATAAATAAATAAAATTAAATACAGTAGTATTGGATAGAGATGAACCAGTTCAGGAAATGCAGTTAAAAAGATGGGTCTTGAGCCTGCTCTTAAAAACAACAACATTCTCTGCAGCCCTCAGGTTCTCCGGCAGACTATTCCACAGACGGGGCCCATAGAACTGGAAAGAAGCCTCACCATAAGTGTGAGTTCTGACTTTTGGAACTGTTAGTAGTCCAGTACCAGAGGACCTTAATGTCCGCGGGGGTTCATAGGGCAATAGCAGCTCTGCAAGATAAGATGGTGCGAGACCATTGAGACATTTAAAAACCACTAAAAGAATCTTAAAATCAATCCTGAGGCGCACAGGGAGCCAATGCAATGATTTTAAAACGGGTGTAATATGAGCCTGCCTTCTGGTCTTGGTTAGCACACGAGCAGCAGAGTTTTGTAACAGCTGAAGGCTGGACAAATTTTTCTTAGGGAGACCAGAAAGCAGTGAATTACAGTAGTCTAAACGACTAGAAATAAAAGCATGCATCAAAGTCTCAGTATTGGTCAGAGAAAGAAGAGGGCGGACTCTGGCTATATTTTTTAGATGATAAAATCCTGTTTTGACTATTTGTTTAATATGAGGAATAAAAGTAAGCTCAGAGTCAAAAATAACTCCCAGGCTTCTTACTTTTTTAGAAGGTTGTAAAGACAGAGATTGTAATTTCTGAAATGCATTTTCTTTTTGAACCTCAGGTCCAATGATTAAAACTTCAGTTTTGTCCTGGTTTAGCTGGAGAAAGTTCTGTGCCATCCAGGACTTTATGTCTGTAATGCAATTAAAAAGTGCAGTGATTGGCTGGGGGTCATCATGAGATAATGAGATGTATAGCTGTGTGTCATCAGCATAACTATGGAAACTTATCCCATGGCTCCTGATGACTTCACCAAGCGGCAGCATGTACAAATTAAAAAGTAGGGGGCCTAAAATAGAGCCTTGGGGTACACCATAGTTAGCTTCATGGATCTGTGAGGAGCATGTATCCATACTTACCATAAATGTTCTATCTGTGAGATAGGAGCTGAACCACAGAAGAACAGTACCAGAAAGACCGACCAGGTGTTGTAATCTATTTAAAAGAATTTGATGATCTACTGTATCAAAGGCTGCGCTCAGATCCAATAGAACAAGGACTGAGAGCTTGTGTGAATCCAGATTACACCTTAAATCATTCACAATTTTTAATAGGGCTGTTTCTGTACTGTGTTTCGTCCTAAAACCAGATTGATACTTTTCTAAAATGCCGGCATCATTTAAAAAAATATTTAATTTAATAAAAACAATCTTTTCTAAGATTTTACTTAAAAATGGTAAGTTGGATACAGGTCTATAATTATTAAAAACACTAGGATCTAGATTACTCTTCTTCAGAAGGGGCTTCACCACAGCCTTTTTAAAGGCAATGGGGAAGACACCCATCTGAAGAGAACAATTTACAATGTTTAAAATTTCATTCTCAAAGAATTTATAACATGAATGAAAAAGTGATGAGGGAATTGGGTCCAAGAGGCAGGTGGTTGGTTTGACTTGTGAGAAAACTCTGCCGAGCATCTCTGCATCAACCACGTCAAACTTGTCCAGTACTTTCTCAGGTAAAACCAAACATTCAGTAGATTTAATACCAGTATTTTGTTCAGATAAAATGTTAGCTCTAATTGACTCGATCTTACCTCTGAAGTGATTTGCAAACTGCTCACAGAGAGAGTTAGTTGGAGTATTTGGAGAGGCAGTAAAGTCAGGGTTAATCAGATTGTCAATGGTGGAAAACAAAACTTTGGGATTATTTTTGTGATTGTTAATTATCTTGGCAAAATATGCATTTCTTGAATTTCTGACAGCAGAGTTGTAGATATTAAGCTGTTCGCGCATTATTTGGTAGTCGACTGTCAATTTGTTTTTCCTCCATTTCCTCTCTGCTTTCCTGCAATTTCTTTTGAGCTTCTTTATGTCTTCAGTTTTCCATGGGCATGCTCGTTTATTAAAAACTTGTTTTGAAAATAGTGGAGCTATATGATCAAGGTTTGTTTTCAGTTTGTTAAAAAATTGACTGACCATTGAATCGCAGGAAGCAGTTAAAACAACAGGGGAATTTTGGTTAAAATCTCTAATAAAATGATCAATCACCTCAGGGGTAAGATGGCGCCTCCTAACAGTTTGAACCGTGGCTTTCCTCTGAATCAAATCAGTGACATTAAAAAACACACAATAGTGGTCAGACACAGCCAGGTCAACAACAGAGGACACACCAGAGGCCAAGCCATAGGTAATAACAAGGTCAAGGGTGTGTCCCCTGTTGTGAGTCGGTTGCTTGACGTGTTGAATAAAATCCATACAGTGTAGAATTTCTAAAAACTGTTTAGACAAAGAGTCTGATGGATTATCAACATGTAGATTAAAATCACCAGTCACAATAATCTTATTATACTTAGCATGAATAAAACATAAAAACTCTGAAAACTCAGTCAAAAAATCAGCAACATGTCCGGGTGGTCTGTAAACAGTAACACAGAGTATTGGCAAGCTGCTAAAAACAAAGGCATGATGCTCAAAAGAAGGGTACTGGTCAAATGAAACCTCTTTAACAGCAAGTAAATTATTAGATATTGAAGCAGTGCCACCACCTTTTCTGCCACTTCGAGCATTAAAATAAAATTTAAAACCAGGTGGAGAGGCCTCATTAAGAACAACTGGTGCATCTGCACCTAACCAAATTTCTGTTAAAAACAGACAATCCAATTTAAAATCTGAAATCAAATCATTTATAATAAAAGATTTGTTTAAAAGAGAGCGGACATTTAAAAGAGCCATATTGAGGGAGACAGGTGAACCATTAACAGTAGCTGTGGGTGATAAATAATGTTTTGCTAAAGATCTAAGGTTATTAAAGTTCACTGAACGAGTACGGTTATGTATGGTTCGCTCCCTGTATGTAGTCCGTACTGAAATTAATTGGTTGTTGGGAACAGATGGGCCTGGTCCATTGTTATGTGTATAACAGTTACAAGAGGAACTATAAGAGCCAGGACCATGTGGACGTCAGTCAGTAGCAGACTGGTCAGATGTAGTGACATGGTTACCAGATATGGATGGTGAGGTTGTGTGCTGTACCTTGTAGTCCAGGTTGGCAGTTAGAATACGGGTACCTGAGTTGTTCAGATGGAGGCCATCAATCCCAAAAAGATGTCTCCTTCCCCAGAAAACATCAAAATTTTCAACAAAGGTTACATTTTGGAGGATGCAAACAGAAGACAACCAGGTGTTCAGGCTGAGAAGTCTGCTGAAGCGGCCTATTCCTCTGCCACAAGTGGGAAGAGGACCAGAGATAAAAACTTGCAGTTGAAACTGTAGAACGGTGCCAAGTAGATGAATGAAATCCTGTTTTAAATATTCAGACTGTTGTTTGGGGATGTCATTGGTGCCTACATGGAGGATGAGTCTTTTAGCCTGTGGATGGGATTTAATGATTTCTGGGATTTTATTAGATATTTCGATGACGGTGGCGCCTGGGAAAGATATTGTAAGAGCTCCCCTCATCCTCACGTTCTTTATAATAGAATCTCCCACAAGCAGTGTGGAGGGAAGCTGGTCCATCGGAGGAGCCTCTAGTAGTGCTGAGCAGAGTAGCTGTGAGGGACGAGGTGGCTGTAGTGAAAGAGCCCTGAGTGGCCCACGCACATCACTTACCCCCTCCCTGACATGTACTGGAGCCGGTGTGTAGTTCAACTCCGCCCGAGTCATCCTGACCAGGGATTTATTATGAGAGAGGGCCGCCGTTGTTTGTAGCAGCTGGGGTGGGGATGACACAGGTAGTGGAGCAGAATGACGATGAGCTGAAGCTAGAGAAGGAAAATTGTGGGAATCCAGGATGCTAAAGCGGTTTTCTAGGGGGAGTGGACAAATAGCACTACGACGTTTCCCAGCAAATGCCCTGTGTCGGCGAGTCCCAACTGTGACCCATTGCTCTGATTGTACAGGAGTGGAGCTGTGGGGTATTTTGGGTCTTGCCCCATACTGAAGCCAGTGTGGGTGGCTGGAGTCCCCCGCTGGACCCAAGCTGTCAGTGGCTGATGGTGGACTGGTTGGAGGACCTACATTGACCATACTGTGAACCACAAGTGCACGGGTGGAACTCACTGTGTGTTGGCTGTCAACTTCAACAGGAACAGTGTCAGCTAGCTGTGCAGTGGTCTCAGGTGCCTGAGTCTGGCCAATTATTATGGAATCCAAACAATTGTCTGTGTCCTGTATCTTGCATAATGTAGATATTCTACGTTCCAGATCAGCAACTTTCTCAAAAAGTGAGTTACAGCCTTGACATCTTGTTGGAGAAGTTTCAGGAGCCATATCCCAAATGAGCTGTGTCACCACACCAGAGTTTTAACAGTCAGAAGTCACACAAAAAAAAACAAAAAAAAAACCTTCTCTCTGGTCCTGACTTCTGGCTGCTGCTGGTTTTTGTAGCCTTTGCTTTTGTATTGTGATTGTAACCAGCTACTAATGTAGGAGGGCAAGTCAAACTGCAGTGGATCCACAGGACAGGTTACAAAAATTAGCTTTAGCTTGAAAGCAGGCCTCAGCACAAGACATAAAACCTTTTAGATAAAAGGTTAAAAATCCATGAAAATCCATCCAAAATCCATTGAAAATGTGTTTAAAACAGCTTTCCTGATGAGCAAACAAATCACTTCCTCCTGTGAAGATTAACACAGACATAGTGCTATACAACATTTTAGACACATTCTAGGGAGTTTATCAGCTAAAAAAAGTTAATTTGGAGTTTAGTTCCTCTTTAAGGTTAAAGAAACAAAGACAAGTCGTGATAAATAAGTTTACGAATTGAATTTATTCCCGTCAAAGCAAACCAGCTTTCTGGAGACATCTGCTGTCTGTCTGCTATCTAAGCTCCTTTACAGTTACACCATCTGCCCTGTGGTCCCATTGATAGCATCAGTTAGTGCTCCCACTGCTTATAGGCAAAAAAAAAAAAACAGCTGTCTTGTTCTGCTTAATCCTGTTTCTTTTTTATTTATATATTTTTTCCTGAGTCCATAACTATTACTTTAAACCATAAAATCAGAAATACATCATATACTGTGGCTTTAAATTGTCTGATGACATGTTTACCAATATTTTTCTGGGTATACTGTACTATAGTTTTTCACTTAAATATTTAATGTGTGTATTAAATGTCTAGTCTGTGTTTACTCCTCTGATGCATCACAGAACCTTTTTTTTTTCTTAAATGCACATGAGCTCTAGGATCTAGCATCACGTATACACATACAAGTATATGTTACAAAGAAACTTCAGGAAAAATGAATCAGTGCTACAAAAAAATAGACTAAAGGTTTTGTTGCTGTGTGTTTTAAAGGATGTGTGGGTTTTCTTGACTGTTGAGGAGAAATGGAGAGGGTAATTTATTCCATCTCTGCTGCAGTGGTTCCAGTGATGGCTTAGCTGGTGAGAGACGAATTTTAAGTTAATTATTTTCTTTCTTTTTTTTTTAAGTAAAATGTGTTTTTATTCACACAATGTCCCTCCTGACACTTGTTCAAAGTTATGCAAATGTATATATTTATCTAAAACTGTGCTGAAAAATATCCTAATTGGTCAGCTGTCTTCTAAACTCATCATTTCTGAGTTTATTTTTCCTGCCATGATTTGTGAGCGTGCTGTAAGATCTGACGGGCATAAGACAAGATTTAAAAGCCAAACATTTTACACAGAAATGTAGTCAGAAATTGAAGTCAGGAAATTTTTAGAACGCAAAAGGCTTTTAGTTTACTCTCTAAGTTGGTATGCAGTCGCCAAATGTGACGAGAAAATCCTAAAAGCACATACTTCTGAGATGTAAATATGAATTCAGTCAATGTATGAAGAACACTGTAAATTATGACTGAATAAACCCTGCTGAGAATCCTGCTCGGTTATGGAACCAGTTATGAAATGATGTCAAAATAGAGGTCAGCCTGAGTATAAAGCAGCAGATTATAACTTACTTTACATTAAAGGGATAGTCCAGGTATCTTTGAAGTGATGCTCTGTCTCAATATCAATAATTAAT
This sequence comes from Garcialebias charrua, assembly GCA_038048925.1. Taxonomy (NCBI): domain Eukaryota; kingdom Metazoa; phylum Chordata; class Actinopteri; order Cyprinodontiformes; family Rivulidae; genus Garcialebias; species Garcialebias charrua. The sequence goes on from JBBPBX010035506.1 coordinate 7,894, forward strand.
ACCTTATAAGCTGTGAGATCAGTCATAGCACACTGAGCATTGAGCAAAAGGCTAAAGTCTTTAAACAGCTAATGCAATGCCAAAAAAAAAGACAAATTTTAAACTCATTTTTCAGGCTTACAAAAACAAATGGAGGTGGAGGAAGATGACTCGAGAACAGCTGAACGGCTTAAACCTCTAAAGTTTTGCATGACACTGTTTATTGACTGATTTGCAGGGAGTAATAAATTGCATATACCGTATTTGCCGGAATATAGGTTGCACCGTAATATAGATCGCTTTGTCCAATTATTGCCAAAAAATTGGAAAAATCCATAAACAGGTTGCACCTTAATATAGATCGCACCTACGCCACCGCCGACGTAACGCGTCATCCACCACTGACGTGACGCGTCACCGCTGAGACAACCCGGAAATGTGGACCGAGTGTTTAGCTCTGTTGCAAATGTCTGCTACAGGAGCGCACATCAAGGCTTTTAAGAAGATTAACACGGTAAAAACAATTATTTGTTTGCTAAAAATTATAGCTGACATTATAGCACAAGGGTTCCTGAGCTTAACCGTTCCTTAAAAAATTCATGAAATGGTCAAATCTGCTTGATTTAAATTGTTTCGCTTTGATGTCTTCCAAGCGGTCGCGTGCACTGCGAAAATAAATTATAAATAAATCGAATTTTATCTCAAATGTGTCATACAGGTCAACAGTTTGTAAATGAAACCCCAATAATTACACTCTGTAAGCTGAAAAAAAATCTGGCGAGTGGTTTATGAGCGATTTAGACAAAATGTAACAGGAAAATAACCAAAGCTAACACGACACGATTGCGTCTAAAAAACAACATTTTTTTTTATCTCAAATGTCTCATACAGGTCAACAGTTTGTAAACGACACCCAAATAATTACATTCTGTAAGCTGAAAAAAAAATCTGCCGAGTGGTTTATGAGCTATTTATCTAGCATCTGTTTACGGTAGCTAACCGCTAACAACGATGCTAAAAAGATCAATTTTTTTTTATCTCAAACATCTCATAAAGCTAGTCAGTTGTAAATCTCCATACAGTGAGTACATTCTGTAAGTTTGATAAAAATCTGTCCTGTGGTTCTTGACTTGACACAGCAAACAGAAGTTACCTCCAGAGCAGGAGGTCGGGCAGCGACAGAGTCAGTCCGAGCAGAGGAGGCTTTTTTCGGACACATGAGCTGGAAACGGTCGATGGACTCTCTGGAAGTGTCCCCTAGCGGACAAAAGTGGTACTGCACCATTAATGGTCTAAAAATATGGGGAAAAATCCATAAACAAGTCTCACCTTTCTATTGCAGGGCATGCAAATTAGGCAAAAAAAACGTGACCAATATCCCAGAAAATATGGTACTCACATTACTGTAACTAAGTAGGTTTTTAGGTACATGTAGTTTTATGAGTATTTATTTCAAGTGTATAATTTTATTCATACGTATGTACAATTCAGACCATGTAATCTACAGTACTTCATTACTTTTAAAATCAGAAGTCGCTACCGAGTACGTCCGCAATTTTAATAAATACTTTATTCAAACCGTTCATCTGCATCTTTGTAGCCAACAAGTCTCTCAGATCACGAACGCGACAATTACCTGTGATTTAAGCAAAGGACAACTCTGTAGAGTCAAGAGTCACTTATGGACCGAAGAGTTGGAGAAAAGCCAAAATAGAGACAGAGGACAACACTGTGAATGGAGAAAATGACGAGGTAAAGGCTGAGGACAAGTGCCCGTGGCCGTATGGAGGAATGTTTAATGTACAGAGAGTGAAAATGAGACAGCGTCCAGATGCAAACTGTGTTTGATCTGTACAGTGATAGCAGCTTACAAGACTTCAGCATCTAATCTCAAAAAACATTTTGCGGTATACAAAGTATGAGGTTTTACAGCTGTTTGATATTACTTTTTTATTGTTTGTATGTGTGGGTTATTAGTTTGGTTAAGTATGCAAAGATCTTAGATATTGTCATTGCCATCGGTTTGCCTGGTACTAAAATAAGAAGGAACTTCTGAGCGTCTGAGAAACGTGCTTTAAATGTAGCTGTTATATACAGTAAATCAAATTGAATAACCTATTGACAACACAACAACACATTAATTGCTTATAAAGTAATTAATACTTTGAGTAGTTTTTGATAAGAGTACTTTGTACTTTTACTTAAGTATTTTATAACACCAGTACTTTTACTTGTAATTTAGTACAATTTAAGCAGTGTAATAGTACTTGTACTTGAGTACCACCTGCTTCAAATGTTATCACCCATTAAATGGCCATTATTAACTTATCATCCCCATGAGTGTATCACCGATGGCGTGTGGCTTACCCTGCTTTGCGATCAAAGCAACTT
>JBBPBX010035506.1:10559-32023 GCA_038048925.1 Garcialebias charrua
GTGCATGCGTGTGTTTCCCCCCGGGTGCTACAGTTTCCTCCCACATACCAAAAACATACATGCTAGGCTGATTAGTAACTCTAAATTGTCTCTAGGTGTGAGTGAGAGAGTGAATGTTTGTTTCTCTGGTTTGTCTCTGTGTCCCTGTGATGGACTTGAAACCTGTCCAGGGTGTACCACGCCTCTCGTAGTGATGGTTGGATAAGGGGAACAGGGACCCCCTTGACCCAAAATGGAAGAAACAGTTTTTTTTTTTTTAATGGATGAATGGATGGACAAGATTTATATAATGTTTGTGTGAACCACTATGTAATCTTTGGTTGTTTAAAGACTGCAGCGATCTATTTTAGTCCTGGCTATTCACTTGTATGGTTAAAATGAACTTTTTTCCAAACTGAAGTTGTTCAGAGATCTACAACAGGTAAATTGTAATTTGTTGTGATCTATGAGATGATCTGGGTGTCTTGGCGCAACTGGTAGAGCTGCTGCCTCTCAACGAGCAGGTCCCTGGTTCAAATCCTGGTCCGGGGGCCTTTCTGGGTGGAGTTTGCATGTTCTCTCCATGCATGCGTGGGTTTTCTCTGGGTACTCCGGTTTCCTCCCACAGACCAAAAACATGCATGTTAGGCTGATTGGTAACTCTAAATTGTCTCTAGGTGTGAGTGAGAGAGTGAATGGTTGTTTGTTTCATTTGTGTCTATGTGGCCGTGTGAAGGAGTTGCGACCCGTCCAGGGTGTACCCGCCCCTTTCACAGTAATTGCTGGACATGGGCACTGGCGACCCCGTGACCCAAAATGGAAGAAGCAGGTAAAAGATAATGGATGGATGGATGGATGGGTGTCTTTTGTGCTTATGTACCTGTGTTTCCTGCCTTCCTTGGTGTTCTTCCCCATATACAGCTTCTGCTTCTGTCACTTGTTCCTTGTTGTCCTTCCCCAGGTGTTTATGGATATACCCTCATTAGTGTCCCTATAAGTTCTGCATCTCGTTGTTGTTCCCCGGTTGGTGGATTGTCCTTTCAAGGTATCGAGTTATTTCCGGTTACCCCAATGAATGTGTGTTTTGTTGCCAAGACAGCCTTTTGTTGTCATCTTTTAATAAATTTGAAATTCTTTATTTTACTCTTGGAGTTCCCCACATCTGTATGCACATTGGGTTCGATAAACACACCAGCTCATGATAATATTCAAAACCACATGTTAAAGTATCCAGATGCATGTTCAACAGTCCAGGTAAAAAAAAAAAAAGAAAAATAAAGTAAGGTCCTCTGGACTCATTCTTGTTGTTGAAACATTTAGTCAGTAAAAATAATTGATTTAAGTTTAACATAGAACGTTTAAAATTCCTCTGTTGCTAAACAGCTGTGGGTGGTAAAGTACCATATGTCCTACTGGACTGTTTTCCATAGGTATGTAGGGTTAATGTAAATTGTACTAACTAGTTATATTGTTATAATTATTCTAGTAAATAATGTGTAGGTGCAGCGTCCGCAGTGAAGCGGGCGCTGTACCGGTCTGTCGTGGTGAAGAGAGAGCTGAGTCAAAAGGCAAAGCTCTCAATTTACCGATCGATCTACGTTCCCACCCTCATCTATGGTCATGAGCTTTGGGTTATGACCGAAAGAACAAGATCTCGGATACAAGCGGCTGAAATGAGTTTTCTCCGCAGGGTGGCTGGACTCTCCCTTAGAGATAGGGTGAGAAGCTCAGTCATCCGGGAGGGACTCGGAGTAGAGCCGCTGCTTCTCCACATCGAGAGGAGCCAGTTGAGGTGGCTCGGGCATCTGGTTAGGATGCCTCCTGGACGCCTCCCTGGTGAGGTGTTCCGGGCATGTCCCACCGGGAGGAGACCCAGAGGAAGACCCAGGATACGCTGGAGGGACTATGTTTCTCGGCTGGCCTGGGAACGCCTTGGGATTCCCCCAGAGGAGCTGCTCCAAGTGGCTGGGGAGAGGGAAGTCTGGGCCTCCCTACTTAGGCTGCTACCCCCGCGACCCGACCCCGGATAAGCGGAAGAAAATGGATGGAAGGATGGATAGTAAATATTGTTTGTATCACTCAGCCACTGCAACAATTTTTTCATATCTATTTACAAGACTAAGATCATTTATTGTTTTTTTGTGTTATTATCATTGTTTTATTTTTTTAGATTTTGACTTAAAGGACAACACCCACCATGACAGTAACAATTCACCATATTGAACCATTACTGTAGTAGAATATTTCGTCTATTTTCATTTTTGCATTTGGGCCAGGCGAGGGTTAAAAAAAACAAAAAAAACAACAACCGAGTCCCGAATGAATCCGGAAACGCGGCCGAAAAGTGTCGAAGTGTGGAGTGACTTTTGTCACGTCTCCACCCAGAAGGAAGGGATGAGTTTCCATGGAGGTTTATGAGAGTGAGAGTAAAACTGCATATTTCCTGGTGCATTTTTGTGTACAGCTGGACCAGTGCTCTGTTTTTATTTTTTATTTATTTTATAGACCTTTTTAATAAGATATAACACCGCTGCGACTGTTGCTGGCTGCTCTCCTCTCCTCTGCCCAGAGAGGAGCGAGCCGCGCGGCTTCTCCCGTCTTCTCCCTGGCTCCCCGTTCCGCTGCGTCAGCTTTGAAGTTCGTGCCGGGGCTCGGTTCTGTCCCAGCCTTGTTGCTGGAGCACGGGGAAGCACGGGAGAGCACGGGGGAGCACGCGCGCTCAGAGCTCCGCGCCGCGGCTGCCTTTCTGTATCCCGACCTGTCTGGTCAGGGGAGAGAATAAAAAGCCGATGCGGAAATTAATGAATTTGTCGCGATCAAGCGAATTAAACTAGTATGTCTACGTGGATGCTGCTCAGAATATGACAGACATCAGTGAGCGACCGCTTCTCTTTTTTTTTCCTCTCTTAGAGCAGCGGTCATGGAAGTTGATGAAGGCTTATTATAACTCCGCCTGTAACTCCAAGGCGGAATCTTTAGTGATGTGAATGCCCATATTTGGAGAGGGGCAGATCTTCCCGGAGCTTCTGCTAAAATCTGCTATAAATCATGAAATAACACATTTAGCGTTATTTCTCTACAATATAAATAAACGCTCCTGTATTATTTTTAAATAAACTAATAAATATTAATGGCGATGCAATTTGAAAACATGGTGGGTCATGGACTTTAAAGAAAATTGTCAGAGACTCAAAATAAAGAAAAGAAAAAAGAAAAATGGAAAATATTGGAGTTTTATTTGCCTGGTGTGCAATTACATGCTGCTTGTTTAAAGAAATGTGTACCCCGAGGCTACACCCCATCCCTGAGGCTTTTCACAGAGGGATATCTGAAGAAAGAGGGGAAAATGCCTTCATTCATGCTGTGTGGAAGAGTTATGGGTTCTGATGTGGAGTGTAAGCAAGGGGAAGAATGAAACCACTAATATTTATAAGATGACTAATGTCAATTCTTGAAAGGTGGTCATGAGTTTGATTATTGGCAAACTGTGACATAAAACCCAGCCATGAAATCTATAATAATAATAATGTGTATTGTCATCAATGTTGTTCCCATTCAATGGCAAAATTGGCTCGCTGCATTTAACCCATCTATCACCAGGTGGAGCAGTGGGCAGCTATTGAAAGCACCTGGGGAGCAACTGGGGATAAGGTGTCCTGCACAGAGACATCACAAGATGTGCAATGACCAGGGATCAAACTCGGGACCTTCGGGTCCTGAGTTAGCTGCCCTGTCCCTACACCATCTTGGCTCCCAATCAACCTTCAGTTAACCTTCTATGAAATCTAAATAATTTAAAAAATATCAAGTCTTGCTAAATTAAACAATGCTGAGGAAAAATGTATATATTAATTTGGCAAAAAAAAACAAAACAATAAAGGGTCATTTAAGCCAATTTTTAGTAGTGTTCATTATAATAAATTAACAGTGGTGTCCAATCCTGGACTTCAAGGACTTCTATCTTGCATGTTGTTTATGTTTATGTTTATTAAATTTGTTCATTTTTTTTTACAAAAGAAACAATACAAGACAATCCCATAAATGATAATGTACAAAATGTAAAAAAATGAAAGGTAGCAGAAAGAAGAATAAATCTTATTATATCTGCCCCTTTTTTCCAACAATCAGATTAAACAATAATAATCTTCAACCAACAGTACAAAATGACTAACTCTTTCTAATTTTCTAACTAATACAATACACATTACGCTATTTCATATATATTTTTTAACACATTCGTTTTGATCATTTTCTTAAATGTAAACATTGACTTGGCATTTTTAACTACATTCTCCAAGCCATTCCATAATCTAATTCCCTGGATTGAGGTAGAACGTCCCTTCAAACTAGTTCTGAATTGTGGTTTTACAAACATCTCTGTCCCCTTAAGATTATAACAACTTTGTCTTTTAACAAAATGCATTTGGATATTTAAAGGTAATGCATTATTTTGAGCCCTATACATAACTGATAAAATATTATAGTCTACCAAATCATGGAACTTCAATAACTTCAGTTGATAAAATAATGTACTTGATGGATGACGGTAATGTTTTCTAGTGATAATTCTTACAGCTCTTTTCTGTAATACAAAAATAGGCTTTGTGATTGTTTTACACACATTCCCCCAAACATCAATACAATAGATTAAGTGTGGAACAATGATTGTGTTATACAACAAATACAGAGCTTTATCATTCAATAGGTCTCTGACTTTGTACAGTACTGCAATCGATTTAGCTATTTTTATTCTTACAGAATTTATGTGTTGTTTCCATGTCAGTTTGTCATCAATGATAACACCCAAAAACTTCACCTCACTCACTCTACAAATCTCAACACCCTCAATTTTGAGTGGAACATCAACAGTTTTCTTTTTATTACTGAATATCATGTAATTAGTTTTTTCTAGATTTAATGATAATTTATTTATTTTAAACCAAGTTTGTATCTTGACAAATTCTGTCTTTATCAATTCCAACATTTGTTCTATATCTTCACCTAAACAGAAAAATGTGGTATCATCAGCAAAAAGTACACATTTAAGGAGTCCTGACACATTTACCAAGTCATTCACATATAAAATAAATAGCTTTGGTCCAAGTACAGAGCCTTGGGGAACTCCACATGTGATATTACAGAGGTCAGATCTTACATCATTTATTTGTACAAATTGTTTCCTATCTTTCAAGTAGCTAGATACCCACTGTAATGCTGGTCCTCTAATACCATATTTGTTCAGTTTTTCAAGGAGAATGGTGTGATCAATAGTATNACAGTGGTGTCCAATCCTGGACTTCAAGGACTTCTATCTTGCATGTTGTTTATGTTTATGTTTATTAAATTTGTTCATTTTTTTACAAAAGAAACAATACAAGACAATCCCATAAATGATAATGTACAAAATATAAAAAAATGAAAGGTAGCAGAAAGAAGAATAAATCTTATTATATCTGCCCCTTTTTTCCAACAATCAGATTAAACAATAATAATCTTCAACCAACAGTACAAAATGACTAACTCTTTCTAATTTTCTAACTAATACAATACACATTACGCTATTTCATATATATTTTTTAACACATTCGTTTTGATCATTTTCTTAAATGTAAACATTGACTTGGCATTTTTAACTACATTCTCCAAGCCATTCCATAATCTAATTCCCTGGATTGAGGTAGAACGTCCCTTCAAACTAGTTCTGAATTGTGGTTTTACAAACATCTCTGTCCCCTTAAGATTATAACAACTTTGTCTTTTAACAAAATGCATTTGGATATTTAAAGGTAATGCATTATTTTGAGCCCTATACATAACTGATAAAATATTATAGTCTACCAAATCATGGAACTTCAATAACTTCAGTTGATAAAATAATGTACTTGATGGATGACGGTAATGTTTTCTAGTGATAATTCTTACAGCTCTTTTCTGTAATACAAAAATAGGCTTTGTGATTGTTTTACACACATTCCCCCAAACATCAATACAATAGATTAAGTGTGGAACAATGATTGTGTTATACAACAAATACAGAGCTTTATCATTCAATAGGTCTCTGACTTTGTACAGTACTGCAATCGATTTAGCTATTTTTATTCTTACAGAATTTATGTGTTGTTTCCATGTCAGTTTGTCATCAATGATAACACCCAAAAACTTCACCTCACTCACTCTACAAATCTCAACACCCTCAATTTTGAGTGGAACATCAACAGTTTTCTTTTTATTACTGAATATCATGTAATTAGTTTTTTCTAGATTTAATGATAATTTATTTATTTTAAACCAAGTTTGTATCTTGACAAATTCTGTCTTTATCAATTCCAACATTTGTTCTATATCTTCACCTAAACAGAAAAATGTGGTATCATCAGCAAAAAGTACACATTTAAGGAGTCCTGACACATTTACCAAGTCATTCACATATAAAATAAATAGCTTTGGTCCAAGTACAGAGCCTTGGGGAACTCCACATGTGATATTACAGAGGTCAGATCTTACATCATTTATTTGTACAAATTGTTTCCTATCTTTCAAGTAGCTAGATACCCACTGTAATGCTGGTCCTCTAATACCATATTTGTTCAGTTTTTCAAGGAGAATGGTGTGATCAATAGTATCGAATGCTTTTTTTAAATCAACAAAAATACTGATACAATATTGTTTTTGATCGACAGCAGTAGTTATTTGTTCCATTAATTCCATGAGAGCCATTGATGTAGAGTTTTTTGCTCTAAACCCATACTGACTGTTGCTTAGAATATTTTGTTTATCTATAAATTGATCTAGTCTGTTTACAAATAGTTTTTCAAGAATTTTTGAAAACTGTGGTAACAAGGATATAGGTCTATAATTGTTGAACACACATTTATCACCATTTTTAAAAAGAGGAACTACCTTAGCTACTTTCATATTATCTGGAAATATTCCTGTTGAAAATGATAAATTACATATGTATGTAAACGGCTCAATAACATGGCTCATTATGTCCTTTACAAACATCATATCCATGTCCACCCAGTCCCTTGATCTCTTGTCTGTAAGATTTTTTACTACATTCATTATTTCCTCTTTGTTAGTTCCATTTAGAAAAATACTATTTGCACAACCTGTAATTGAATGGATCACATTATTATCTACTTTTGGTATTTTAGCTGCAAGGCTTGATCCAACATTCACAAAATATTGATTAAATCCATTTACAATTTCATTTTCATCATGAATTTCATCGTTGTCTTTTACAAAATATTTTGAAATACCAGTTTTTGCTTTATGATTCTTCAGGACACTATTCATTACTCGCCATGTTGCTTTCATATCACCATTACTTTTATCTAATAATTTACTATAATATTCTTTCTTATGTTTCCTTATAATCCCTACTAATTTATTTTTATACTTTTTATATTTTTCTTCAGCGCTCTGACTTCGCAATTTCAAGAAACATGAATACAAATAATTCTTTTTTTTACAAGCATTTCTCAACCCTTTTGTCATCCATGGTTGATCAACGTATTTCTCTTTGTGTAATTTGTTTGCACACAATTCTTTTCATACAGAGCTTCCAAGATATTCATAAACTCATCATATGCTCTGTTCGCATCATCAACATACACTTCATTCCAGTCTTGTTTATCTAGATCCTCTTTTAATTTTTCCAAAACTTTTTTTGACGTGTTTATGATCTTTTTCTTCGTTGTAACTGCTTTTGTGATGCTTTGATCATTTTTATAGATTGTGAAAACTGGTAAATGATCACTTAAGTCGGTCGTTAAGATACCACCTATGTTGTAGTTGTTTCCCTGCTCTTCAGCATGTCTACAAGTTGTGTAGATGTCTGTTAATCATGCATTCATTGGAAACAGATGTGTCAAAGCAAATACATTTCTAAAATATGCAGGATTCGCGTCCCGGCCACTACACATCTTGGGGTGTCTATGAGTGCACACCTATTTCTCCAGCTCCCCGAGCGCCTTCTATGGCTGCTCACTGCACCACCTGGTAGGTGGTTGGGTTAAATGCAGAGACGAATTTCGTCTGTGTATGGGAAACATACGCAGATGACAAGATTAGACAATTATTATTATTATTATAGTGGCGCCCAAGGACCAGATCTGGACATCACTGTTGTGGTTAGCTCTTATCATTGTAGCCAAATGCCAAAAATATGAAACTTAGCAGACCCTTTTAAGGAGTAGTCTAGCCATTTATGAAATTATGTTGTGTCAGATAGTTGTCAAGAATTGTTATCTTTTTATCAGCTATTGAGATCAGCGATAAAGAACAGAGTACATAAAAAGAGCCAAAGATTTATCAAGGCTATATGCTTAGCAAGGGCCTGTTGGTTACTGTTTTCCAGTTCCCTTTCAGTCAAGTTCTCTCGGTGCAACATACTTGCTATGGGAATTGCGCCCCCACGCGATTACCTGAAGGAATACATTCACGCCTTTACGGCTAGGGCGTCAGCGTCGTGCCAGAGGCCCCGCCCTCTGGATATTTAAGCGGCTGATGCCGTCCATCTTTCTCTTTTTTGCCCTTCACCTCGCTTAACACCTGAACTTTGTGGGACTTCTCTGTTGTCGCATCGCTCGACTGAGGTGAGCTTGCTCCCTACACTGAGCGTACAGAGAAATTTTCCTGCATACTACTGGACTGGCGAAAGCTAGTCCAGCGTTTTTCTACTTACCTCAAAGTTTTCTCCTCTTTCCGCAGCTGCTTCGCTCTAACTGCGTCACAACCTCCTGCTAATCTTTAGCAGGCTAACCAGCGAAAGCAAGACGACGGAGAAGACGGCTTCGAACAAAAGGAAACTAGGACCAACTTCTACTCTTCTTGTCTCCGGACATGGCTCCCGAGAAGGGAAAACGGAGGACAAAGAAGAAGAAAACCAGGACGACGAGTCCTCGCTCGCGCCCATGCCCCAGCGGATGCGGCTACTCCCTCTCGGCGACGGACACCCACGAGGCCATTCCTGTCTGCCTAGGGATTCTGCACGCGAGAAAAGCACTGGATTTCCCCGACTCCTGCTCTCACTGCCGTCGAATGTCGGCGGTAGTGAGGAAACGCCGCATGGATACGTTGGCTAAATCCATGGCTAAGACTGTGGCGCTGAAGGTTGCATGTCGCACTAAACTGCTCGCTCCCGAACCGGAGCTCGAAAACGTGGACCTGGAATGCAACGGTCGAGTCGGAGAGGACAATGTGTCGGACTTCTGAGTTGCCGTCGAGGACTCGACTCCCGAAGTGTCCGACCAAGACGCCGAATACGGTTACAAAGGAGAAACCGCGGATTCCTCCCAGAACCTGGCACAAATCCTACCGGAACCGGACTTGACGGTCCTTGCTCTGTTCGACCTGTGCCATAGGGCGGCAAATGCCCTGCAGGTCACGTGGCCAGACCCCACGTCTCGCCAACAGGCTACGAGGCTGGCGGGAAACTACTTCTATGCGAAGCAACCGACAACTTTGCAAAAAATGACAATTTTTCCAGACTTCCTCATGGAGCTCAAACGCTCCTGAGCGGAACAAGGGAGCTCCTATCACGCTGCCACTATCCCGACTCCTTGATGTTGCGGGAATGGTGACAGTGGGCCTCGCCAGAGCGTCCCTGATAGAGGAGACTCTGGCGGCTCACCTGGCCCCTGCAGTCACGGGGACGAAACCAGCGCTACCCAGCAGGGCCTACCGCGCTTCGGAGAAAAAACTTGAGAAGTGCTACAGGGCTCAGGGCCTTGCGGCTCTAAAACTACAGGATATCCAGGTAACAAAAAATGAGCAGGCCGCAACGGAGGCCATGGAGGAGGCCCACCGTGCCTCTGACATTGTGCTCCGCATGATGGGGACAATAGCCATTTCCTAAGGCAAAGCAATGGTGGAAATAGTTGTCGCCCAGCGCCATCTTTGGCTAACATTGTCGGACCTCCCGTAAAACCAAAGGTCCACTTTCCTCAAGCACTCGATTGAGTCGATGGGACTCTTCGGGGAGCCTTGGAACGCGTTCAGGCCAGGCTGGAACAAAGACGCAAACAAGCTGAAGCCCTCCGCGAGGGGTTGCCGAAGAAAAGTTTTGCTCCCCCAAAGGAAGACATGCGTGGCCCCCCACCGAAGAGACCCGCTGGTGACAGTGAGACTTTCCAGTACCAGCCAAAGGCCTCTTCGGTCACCCCATACGGAACCCAGTTTCGGGCCTGATGAATCAGGATGAACTGACAATTTTACAGGTTTGCCCACCCACGTGGTACGGGAATCTAACCTTTTGATCCCAGTCTCTACTAGTAAAAAACTACGAGGAGCTGGTGACATGTGTGCGCGTACCAAACATGACTCGCCTACTGTATGTATAAACAAAACAAACACAGTTTCAGACATGTACAAAAATAAAAGTACCAAAGCACAGACTACCCTGGTTCTTGACTCGAGTCCCATTTTTATAAAACACAAACCATGTGGTCAAACTATTAACCATAGCAAGATACACAAGTTCTGCCAGAGACGGTCAGATCTCGCGATTTCTTCTGTTGGGCCGACCAGCCTGCTCGAAAAGGCGCGAGAGGGGTCAAAGGCCACCCCTCCCAGCACTAAAACACGACGAGCAGCAATTCAATATGCCGTCCAGGCTAAGCGGGCACGCGCAAGCCTGGAAGGCGTGTCTACCAAATGATTGGGTCATGACAACGATATGTTACAGGCTCAAGTCGCAGTTCTCAAAAAGACTGCCCCACTTCACAGGGATGCTGCAATCTAAGATCAACCCTACACGTGCTGAGGGAGGAAGTTTCGACGATGCTGCAAAAGGGAGTGATTAGTTTGATCTCAAGACGCAAACTACACTCTGGCCACTATAGCAAGTACTTCCTGGTGCCCAAAAAGGATAATTCACTGAGACCGATTCTGGATCTCAGGACTCTCAACAAAATAATTAAAACATTTAAATTCAAGATGCTTACACTGCGGCAAGTTCTCCAGTCTGTGAGACCAGGAGACTATGCATGTACAATGGATTTAAAAGATGCCTATTTCCATATAGGCGTGTGGAGGAAACACAGAAAGTTCCTCCGCTTTGCGTTCGAAGGGAACGCTTATGAATTCAAAGCCTTACCCTTTGGTTTAAAGACTGCTCCTCGTACATTTACTAAATGTTTGGATGCAACCCTGACCCCTCTTAGGAATCAAGGACTCAGGGTCATGAATTACCTGGACGACCTGCTGATTCTGGCTGAAAGCAGAAGGCAGGCCCAGTCACACTCCTATAGGGTGATCTCACACCTGGAGTCTCTCGGTTTTGTCATAAACCTACAAAAAAAGCGATCTAACTTCATCACGGGTTACCGTATTTCTGGGAGTAAAGATTGACACTGTCCAGTACAGAGCATGGCTCTCGAAGGAACGTGTTTCCTCCATTCGCCGTTGCCTGGAAAGATTTAAACTGGACCAACGGGTCCCTATGAAAACGTGCCAATGCCTTTTAGGCCTCTTGGCGGCAGCCATTCCCTGTGTGCCACACGCATTACTGAAAATGCGGCCTATACAAGTATGGCTACACCAACAGACACAACCTGCCCTGACTTATCAAGCAGGAAAGGTTAGGATAGATTCAGAGTGCCTGAAAGCCCTTGAACCTTGGAGAGATTTGTCCATTTTCATGGAAGGGGTCTCACTGGAAAGGGTGTTATCTCGTGTAGTAATCACGACGGATGCCTCAAAAACAGGATGGGAGGCGATCTGCAGAAATCAGAACGCCCGCGACCTTTGGAATGAACAGGAAGCAAGATTACATATCAACTTCCTGGAGTTGCTGGCCGTATACCTGTCATTAAAATACTTCTTCAGTAAAGGTCTGGTTGCTGGACAGCACATCCTGGTGAAATCAGATAACAGGACCACAGTGTCCTTCATCAACAGAGAGGGAGGGACAAGGTCCCGAGCCCTCCTCGGACTGACGCAGAGGATGCTCACGTGGTGTGCTCCAAGAATCTTGTCACTTAGAGCGACTCATGTCCCTGGTGATCTAAATTAAGGAGCAGATGCCCTCTCAAGAGGGCCTCTCTTGACGTCAGAATGGAGCCTGAACCCATGGATTGTGGAACAGGTCTGGTCATGATTTGGAAGAGCTTCTATGGACTTGTTCGCTTGCAGGGCTAGCTCACACTGTGACCTCTACTTCTCATTGAGAGAAGCAGACGCACCATTGGGAATGGATACTCTGGCACATGATTGGCCAGCAGGGGTGCTCTACTTTGCCTTTCCACCTGTCCTTCTGATCTAGGTGACATTGGAACGTGTGCGTTAGGGAGCCCTCTCCCTGATCCTCATAGCTCCCAGATGGCCACAGAAACCGTGGTTCCCGGAGTTGATTTCAATGTTATCAGGGATACCATGACAATTGCCTTCTCACAGGGACCTGCTGACTCAGGCATGTGGACAGCTTCTACACCCACGTCCAGGGTTGTGGCAACTTTCAGCCTGACCTTTGAAGGGAACTGGCTGAGAGCCTAAGGCTTTGGTTGCTTTGTCCCAAAACAAACAGTAACAACGTACACAAGGGTACCCCTTGGTGTTTATGTTTTGCCTAGGAGATGTTTAATGGAAGGGTTTCCCCTCTCCCTAACTGATCTCCAACATCAGGATGGGCTCCACTTGTCAGTTGTGCCATATAAAAATAAAAAAGGAGATGATGAGTACTCACACTAGTGGAGCACGCTCAGGTTGTCTCTAGCTGGTGTTTATATTTATGCCCAGTTGAAACATCAAATTGATGTTCTTTACATTTGGCATTTTTTCCTCTTAGCCTGTGCTCTCTACATACCGTGTAGAAAGCAGCTGGGAGATGCCTGTCTTTTTAAGACTGATGTTCTCACATGCATTTTACTGAGCATTTCAAGGGCGTGAATGAATTACGTTCCCATAGCAAGTATGTTGCACCGAGAGAACTTGACTGAAAGGGAACTGAAAGTTATGCACCATAACTCATGTTCCCTGAAGGAAGGGAACGAGGTGCAACATATCTGGCCCTTTTCAATGCTGAAAGCTCGGTGAAGTGCAATTTTGGAGAAAGATGGATGGGCGTCAGCCGCTTAAATACCCAGAGGGCGGGGCCTCTGGCGCGACGCTGACGCCCTAGCCGTAAAGGCGTGAATGTATTCCTTCAGGTAATCACGCGGGGGTGCAATTCCCATAGCAAGTATGTTGCACCTCGTTCCCTTCCTTCAGGGAACATGAGTTATTTTGCATAACTTTCAGTTTTTCCTCAAAAACAGCTAATACTGTATTGATGAGCTTTTTCGCATTTTCTCATCAAACATTTTTGATACTATGAAGATGTCTTCATAGCAAAACCCAATGCAGACATGGTCCTGTTTTTATTATTTTACATTGCTTTTTAATGAAGCTGTTTTTTATTTTATTTGTTTGTTTTATATAATTTCTTCTATTTACAGTACTTTTCATCTGAAATGCCTATTTTTAATATTACTGTCTATTTTGTTGTCTGTACCTCATCTGTGTTCTTTGTTTAATTCAGGTCTCTTGTAAATGAGTTCTCGTGGGTCAATGAAATAACCTGCATAAATAAAGTTT
This sequence comes from Garcialebias charrua, assembly GCA_038048925.1. Lineage (NCBI taxonomy): Eukaryota > Metazoa > Chordata > Actinopteri > Cyprinodontiformes > Rivulidae > Garcialebias > Garcialebias charrua. The sequence goes on from JBBPBX010035506.1 coordinate 24,117, forward strand.
GAATTAATTTGTGCCTAGTGTGTAGATTGTGTGTGTCGTGCTGTATATTGAAGTGTATCAGTCTGCCAGGAGTTGAGTAAATTATTCGACCGACTAGATGCGTTTATACTACTGATACATTCACAGTTTCTGCACAGTCACAAAAACACCATATGTGCTAAGCTAATGTGTGTTTGTGATGTAACCTAAATGTTGTATAGCTGAGAAACCAACTACAAAATAAACAAACCTTGTTGTGTACAAGTGTAAAGGTGTGATATTTTTCACACCAGTATGCCATTTAAATAGTTGTTTTTATGCATAGTTCCCAGACACGCCCCCAGTATTGGGCAATACCGGCTTCCGCACCACATCTAAAGGCGGAAAAGGCAAGCTGGCGAACAAGCAGACGCGAACAACCAGAGCAAATTATACGGACAAAAACACGAGCTACCACAGCTTCACCAAGGAACAAGAGCAAAATGGCAGTGGTCGGAGTTAAATGAGTTTGAGAAAGAAATCATGGCAGACGAATCAGACAACTAGTCACAAAGTAGTTACTCTGATATCATTAATTATTTAATTACTACGAGGAGCGCACACCGGCTTCACAGCACAGAGCTTCACAGCTTTAAATCCAAAAAAGATGTGTAAACTGTCTCAATCAGATCTAACCAGCTAAAAAAAGGTTTAACTAAAATAACACACAGCCAACAAACAGTCCAGGCTGAACACGGACCAGAACCAGCACTTTGAGTGTTACCGTGTTGGAAGTTAGCATGTTGTTAGCATCTGGAGCGGAGGGTCCGTCGAGCTCAGGTCGGACGGCGTGGATCCGTCGCGGCCGCACGTCCCATGGGACCGACGCGTCGCCCGCACGACTTGGCTCCCGTCCTCCTTCTCCCACTGGGACGGTCTCCCCGCCGGTCCCGGTGGACCGTGCGAGACCGTGAGGAGGCCGTTGTCGCGTTAGCGAGATGCTAAGCTAACCACATCAAGACGGTGTTGCTAAATAATGAAAAAAAAAAACAGCTCTAACACACAGACAGTTGTACTCTAACATTGTTTCACAAAATGATTTATGTAGAATATTTTGTTTACCGGCCAAAAGCACAACGTCTTCTGAGCAGATCCGAGCAGACTCAGAGAGAGGAGGGGCTGCAGTCAGCTTCTCCGATGAGATAAATCCTTCACGTTTACTTTTTTTTGGATTAAGTGAAACCTGCGCGTTGCCCAAACGTCTACCCGACTGGAACACCCACTGACCCAACACGAAGTAACCATTGCAATTAATTAGAAATTAACAACAACAAAAAAACGTGAAAAATGAACATCCATTAGACCGCGCTGTCCCCTGTTCTGCCTCTCGAAATGAGGGTCCGCCCGGAAGTAACACGGATGTGACGTCACATGGGAACTATGTATTTGATTATTTCTGCAGAGTTTACACCTCCATGACACAACCAATAATCAAAGTTAAAGACGTGTCAGTTTGTTACTGTTGATTTTTCTCAGTAAAGGGTAAAGTAAAGGCTCGTAGGATCTTAAATTTTTACATTTTTGAGTTAATGTGCTGAACATGTTCATATGATGGATTCTCTAATTACAGCAAAAATCGTACAATCAGAACTGCCATAAAACTTTTGTCATGATCTCCACTGTTGGCAGCTAAAATATAATTAATAATAAAAAAAAGAAACAGAGCTTTGAGATTTATCTACAGGTACTTGTTGCAAAATTCGTCCAGATTCGGTGAGTCAGCTGTAGCTGTGGAATAAACAACAGAACTTATTGCATTAATTATTCTAACTCATTTAGTTTCACATTTATTATCATTTACAGGCTTACAGACTGAACACCTGAGGCCTCGCTTACTGAAATGTTTCAATTTTCTCTTCAGCTTGGGCTAAAGTTAATTTTCTTTAGTTATGTTGCATAAAATAACTTTTGCATTAAATTTGGGGAGGGGGGGGGAGTCCTGTTTGTATCTTATGTGATACATAAACAGGTTTGTCCTCACATAATGACACTATTAAAATAATTTAGTGCATAAAAACCCCTGAATGAAAATCCAAAATGTGAAAAATGGTATTTGGGATCATAGGTATTATAATAGACACAAATGTATGCTTAAAGGAGAATTAAACAAATACAGGGAACCCCCGACCTACGACTCCACCGACCTGCGAACCACGGGACCTACGAACGAGCCAAAGTAGAAGAATGCCATCGATGTACGGCAGAAAAAACGTGACCTACGAACGAGCCCCATTACAAGTACAGGTAGTCCCCGATTTACGAGCGAGATCCGTTACAACAAGGCGCTCGTAAACCGGAAATCTCGTAATTTGGAACGGCCGCCATTTCTCTCGTAAATCCGGAATTTCGCTCGTAAATTGGAACGGTTTTCGCTAGCGCGACTACAAACACTCTATTTTCATCCAAAAACTGCTTATGAGTGCATAAAAATGATCGGAAACGTGTGTCCATATGCTTAGCTAACTAACTGTGGTGAAAAAACACATGAAAACTCAGTATTTTTTTCGTTTTTTCCAAAAATTCGCAGCTCGTAAGTCTGGAACCTCGCAGATCAGAGCGCTCGTAAATCGGGGACTACCTGTATATAATCGAGCTACGGCGTAACTGCGTCACACACGGCAATCGGCGAGGTGGGGGAGGGGATTGCCCCTTGGCTGTTGTTAGTTGGGCATGGGCGTGACACTGCGCATGACAGTGGAAAAGTAAATGCTCCCAACATTCATTGTTGAGCAAGATGCAGGTTTGATCATGAGAAAAACATCTGTCTACCTACACTTCAGTCAAAGTAAGACAATTTTGTTTCATTTTTCTGCTGCTTCTAGCTTTTTCTGAGTTCATGGACTTCTTTCTCATGCACATGGACACTCATCAACGCACTGGTTGCACTGCTGCTGTTCTGATGTTAAAAGCTGCACTTTGAGAAGTGTTCATGTGTGATTGTTGACATCATTTTGCTGATGTGATTTCCAGCTGATTTCCTGCAGTTCTGATGTGAAGTTACTGATGTACAGTTACTGTGTGTGTTTATGGATGCATGTGTGGTGTAATGGTTTAGATAAGTGTTTGTAAATAAAGTTCTGTGCATGTTTATGGGCCAGTATGTCAGTCTCATGCTGTTAAATGTGTGCGCGGCGCACCGTTAGCGGTATTTCCGCGACCTACGAACAGAATAACGACCTACGAACGGGACGCAATTTTCACCCCCTACCTACGACCGGATCGAGCTGCGAACGGTTCTTAGGTCCCGAACTCGTTCGTAGGTCGGGGGTTCCCTGTAAACCAGTCGACCTTTTTCACCTTGACGCGCTGAACAAAAATTGTAAAAGATAACTTTTCATTCACACATTTTCAAATAAAAAAGCTAACCAAACATAAAGTACTACCGGTACAAGGTTTCTAACAATAAGAAATCACAAACAATTTTTTTTTCTGTGTACATATGTGTTTTGTTTCATTTCAAATACAGTATATATTTTCTGCTTTGTGTAAAATATGCTGCTGTGTCTTCTGAGGCTTTGGCTGCTTTTACAGAAATATTGGGGTTAAACTAGCTAGTTGAACAAACAATCAGCCAAACAGGCGCTAAAACTATATTGAGCAAAACATTAGCTAAAATTAGCATAACAATAGCTAAAAGCAGCATAAGAAAATAAATAAGCTAGTGTGCCGAAGCAGATTTTAGGGAGAATGTTTGAAAGGAACTACTGTAAATATCCTAATTATTTCTAAGGGGGATTTTATATTAAGTACATTTGACGATTTTGAAAAGTATAAAGCTAAAATATAAAAAAAATAAAAGTCACAACACACCTTACACAATCAAATTAAATATTTTGAAACAGGAATGTTTAAATTGCACAAAGCGTGCAAAAATAAGCTCTAAAAAATAAAATAAAACCATTTTCAGAACTTGATATTTGTCTTTATTGTGAAAATGCTGACTTGGCATTTACACAAGAAATAAAACTACAAACAAAAGCAGCCACATTTTGAAGAACCGATGAAATGTGAAGGAAACAGAGGAGGAAAACAAAGCGAGCTGTTCTTCACAGACGTTCCAGCTGCTCTGCTCCTGATGTTTGCAGATCCATCGATCTGCTTTAAAGTCGTTACGTGGGCAGAAGGTCAGCCGGCCCTTCCCGACTCAGTGTTAATCACTGCCTAATTGAAGGGAAATCACTCTAATTTAGTTTCCTGCCAGGATGCTGAGTACGAGCAGTTCACTCACTGCAACATGTCTCTTTGAGCTGCGTGGAAAAAGCATCAAGTCAACTTCAGAACAACAGGAAGGACCAGCACAGACACGATGCTGCTGCCACAACACAGACAGAAAATGATCGTTTTCAGCTCACGCACACTCAATCTGTTGCTTTTTGTGCTCAGATTCAAATGGAGGTTTCTCATTAAACTTTCTGCACTTTGTTTTTGTCAATGCAACGTTCACTTCTTTTCATTTAATACTAGTTGGCTGTTTATCTCCCATCACAACAAATCACACATCATCCAATTACTGTTTTAAATTTCAAATGCTGTGCAGCGTTATAAAACCACCGTGTGGAGCTCTGTTTGCACTTTGCCCTCCCTGCTGTGCTCGGAGATTAAGCAGCTATTTCTGAGGCTACGTTTCCTCGCTCGTCCTGCGGATCAACAACGTTCCTCCTCCAGCTGATGACCTTCAGTAGCTGACCACGGAGCACAATCTCTGACGTGCCCCGGCTGAGTTTCGTGTGGTGGCTCGTCTCCCATAAAATGCTACAAGGTGCCCACTGCTGTGCCTCTGGGGGGGGAGGTGAAGGAGGCTGAGAACTGCAGCAGAGACATGGAAGGTCATGAAGAGTGTGACCTTTACAGCAGGCCGACTGTCGCTTCTAGTCTGACGGTGGACTGGAAGAACGTCTACCTCCCAGCTGCAGCTACAACCACAAACACGTCAACATGTCTGCGAAAACACTAAAGACACTTTATACTGGCTTTCAGTAACTGTGGCCCCCTGAGCAATTTAAGTGAATTGTCCTGGTTTAGAAGGTGGAATACAGGTTATTCCATTTCCAAAACATTTTTTTTTTAAAGTTTTATTCATTTTACATATTTAAGAAAAACAACATAAAAGATAATGGAAGAAAAAAAAACATTTCATGAATATGAGAAAAAAATCTAAATACATAAAATGAAAGGTGGCAGAAAGAAGAAAATTTTCTTATTTTGTCTGCCCCTTTTTTACCACAAAAAACAAAACAAACAATTTACAAACAATCCATTCAAACAATTAACTACCAAAAACAACAGATCAATTTAGTAACATTTCACACTCAATAATCAACAAATAGATTAGGATGCATTACTTGAAGCTTTAGTATTTTGCTAGTAGTTTAGACTTGACAATTTTTTTGAATTTCATCACAGAGTTTACATCTTTAACATCTTTTTCCAAAACATTCCACAATTCCACTCCCTTATTCGAAATAAAACGTCCCTTCAAACTAGTCCTATATCTAGGTTTAACAAACATTTCAGTTCCTTTTAAACTGTAACGGCTTTCTCTCTTTATGAAAAACATTTGAACATTTGTAGGTAGCACATTCTTATGAGCCTTATGCATTACTAACAAAATATTATAATCTACCAATTCATGAAATTTCAATAATTTGAGTTGTTTAAATAATACATTTGATGGATGACGATAAGGCTTTCTAGCAATAATTCTCACCGCTCTTTTCTGCAAAATAAAAATAGAATTTGTTATAGTTGTACAGGCTTTACCCCAAACCTCCACACAATAAATTAAATGTGGAACAAAAATTGAGTTATATAGCAAATAGAGAGCCCTATCATTTAACAAGTCCTTTAGTTTATACAATACGCCAATAGATTTAGATAACTTAGTTTTAACAAAATTTACATGCTGTTTCCATGACAATCTCTCGTCAACAATTACACCCAAAAACTTCACCTCATCCACTCTACTTAGTTCAACACCATCAATTTTGATAGAAAATTTATCTATTTTATTTTTGCTAAATAACATATAGTTAGTCTTTTCTAAATTTAATGATAACTTATTTAAACTAAACCAAGTTTGTAATATTGAGATCTCCTCTTTTAACAACTCAAACATTTGTTTCAAATCATAACCAAAACAAAAGAAGGTGGTATCATCAGCAAAAAGAACACACCTTAGAATACCAGACACTTTTACCAAATCATTTATATACAAAATAAAAAGTTTAGGTCCCATAAGGCAGTGTTTTTCAACCTTTTTTGAGCCAAGGCACAGTGTCTTCATTGAAAAAAATCCCGAGGCACACCACCAACCAAAATTGTAAACATAGATACTGTATCCGCCTATATTAAATATATAGTCATTCTTATCAAAGTGTCTTGAATAGGAATGAAATAAACACAAAGATTTATTTTTTATCATATTTTATATTTCTTATTTCAAATTGCACTTAACATGTTTTCAAAAATACACCGAACAGTACCACAACAATGTGGTCTTAAATTTAAAGAGGTTGTAGAAAGGGGGGGGGGCTTTTTTGATAATTTCCAAGGCACACCTGACGATCACTCGAGGCACACTAGTGTGCCTAGGCACAGTGGTTGAAAAACACTGCCATAAGGTAACATAAACTGAGTCTGGAAAAATGTAAAAGATGATAAACCTGCGGCCGACCTCATGAGCAGCTGAATACAACAGTGATAAACAGGAAGTACCACGTGTTCATCTGTACGAAGGAAACTGCAGGTAAATCCTCCATTTTCTGTCATAATTACATTGTATATTAATGGTTAAATTAAAGGTTAATGTTTAAAGCTGCTTTGTTTTGCACGTTTTATTTGTAGATATATGTTACAACTTCTGGTTGCCCAAGTTTAGTATTTGTTATGATCAGTTAACACTAAATTGATTTTGTACAAAGCGTTTATTCTGTTGTGTAATGTAAAGCAGAGCGCTACGTCTTGTAGCATCATAGCGAGCGCGTCTGTATTGCACGCCGCTAGCTTAGCGCTACTTCTTGTTGTAACGAGTTCTCTAAAATACAGGTTAGTCCTCGACTTGCGACGTTGATCCGTTCCTACACGGCGTCGTAGGGCTGGGCCATATCATATCGTTCCCGGTAATACCGGTAAAAAAAAGCTTGCCCGGGCAAAAAAGTTATATCATGATATGCTAATTTCATGACGTAATATCTGTCAGGGTGCCCCGCCCCCTTAACAACCGAGCGCTTCAAACGACCAAACCGAACTGCGCACCTCCCCTCCACCAGTCTGTACTGGTGTAACGCTAATTAGTTATGTGCGATACTAGCTAGCTAAAATGCTAAAAACAAACAACGCGCGTCTCAGCTTCTCTCCATCCAGCTCTAAACTGCAGGTACAGACAGCTCAAATGTCTCCCCCTCCCCCCACCCGCTCTGAGCAGCCGGTGCTGCGTCTCCCTCGCTCTAAACTGTCGTTACAAACACGCGCGGCTCAACTGTCTCTTGAGTTCCACAGTCGGTCCACGGACCAAGAGGCAGGTGATCAGAGACAGATCAGTCAGAAAATGAATCATTCCTGCATGAATAGATGAAGCTGAAACACCAACAAGCTTCAGGGTCAGCTGATCACCTTGTTACAAGTTCTGGAAGTTCTAGCTCATTTAAAGGTAATGTAACTTTGGCACACTGAAAGACTCCATGATTCGTGATCAGATAGTGTTTGGCGTGGCAGACAAGCAGATCCGAGAAAGGCTGTTGAGAGAAATGGAGCTTACCTTGGAAGGAGCTATGAAGATTTGCCAAGCCAGTGAGCTCTCCCGGATGCACCTGAGGACTTTCAACAATGCAGAAGACAACCCGGCCAGCATCAGTGAATCTGTTGTGGTTGGTGCAGTTTCAAGCAGAGGA